>JALMGF010000308.1:432500-721673 GCA_023333645.1 Sceloporus occidentalis | reverse complement strand
CCCTAGACTTGTCCCCCTGTTATGCACATCTCACCAAGGGCTTGCCACTCTGCCCCCCAAATATTCCCTATACCCCCTATATGCCACTCTGCCCCCCAGATATGCCTTATTCCCTCATATGCCTTATACCCCTTATATGCCACTCTGCCCCCAGATATGTCTTATACCGCCTATATGCCACTCTGCCCCGGGATATGCTTTATACCCGCTATATGCCACTCTGCCCAGGGATATGCCTTATACCCGCTATATGCCACTCTGCCCCGGGATATGCCTTATACCCGCTATATGCCACTCTGCCCAGGGATATGCCTTATACCCGCTATATGCCACTCTGCCCCCCAGATATGCCTTATACCCCCTATATGCCACTCTGCCCCAGGATATGCCTTATACCCGCTATATGCCACTCTGCCCCGGGATATGCCTTATACCCGCTATATGTCACTCTGCCCCGGGATATGCCTTATACCCGCTATATGCCACTCTGCCCAGGGATATGCCTTATACCCGCTATATGCCACTCTGCCCAGGGATATGCCTTAAACCCCCTATATGAGAGGAGGATCCAGGTCTCCTGCAGCACTAGCTAAATGAAACAAGAGACCACCTGCCCCGGGTGTCGGGCGATACGCATCCCTGATACATGAATGTGAAAATATACAGAAAATAAGAGGTTTCTCAATTGTAATATTCTCTCTCCCAATAGTTATACTCGGCTGCCTGACAATTCTGGATAAATAAATGTACAAAATGGGAAAAGGTTGTAAAAACAGTTGGCATCCCCTCTCTGCCACAACTCAATGGACCAGATACCACAGAGATCACCTATCTGCCCACCCAGCCCATTTATACTGTCCCATGCAATGTAACTATATATATATATATATATACAGACACACGCACACGCGCACACACATATATATATATATATCGTATTTACTTGATTATAAGACCGCCTCCCAAAATTTGAATACTAATTTAGAAAATAAGGCAAAGGCCTGAATATAAGACTACCCTATAGGAAAAAAGTTTTATTAGTAAATATTTTATAAATTTTATATATTTGATAAAAACTATGATTGAGGAAAATGCATTTTTTATTTCCTCTTGTTTGCCAACCTGCCACCCCAGTTATGCACATCTGCCCCCCGGCCTGCCCGTTTACCCCCCGGTATGTCACTCTACCTCCCTGATATGCTTTATACCCTTCTATATTGCAAGACAAATTTGGCTTGGATCTGGAGTCTGCTTTTTTCCCCGCAGTTAAAGGATATTTATTGGGGCAATACGACATAAAAACACACCTTCATTCTACAGTTTAGCCGTTTCCTATATTCATGATAAGAAATATTATTTATTAGCACCAAAATATAAAGAGTAAAACACTAAAATGTGTCTCTGGACTGTCGGCCTCGGCCACAATACGTCACGGGCCGGATATACAATAAGGCTGCTTAGCATGGAAGGAAAGTTGGTTTCATCTCATGTTGTTCTATGCGCTGATTATTTGTGGCAGTGGAACTAAAGCCTTAATATCTAAAACTCAATTCCTCATTTACCGAAATGTCCCTCTAAGACATTGTCTGGTTCCCCACAGGCCGTATGATAAGCAGTCGGGGGGCTTCTCAAGTACATTGTCTAAAATAACAGAACTCTCATGCAAACGGCGAATATGCAGCTGCCACGGACACCTAAAAAAAACAAAAACAAAACTTTTACTTTAATAATAGTGATACATTTTAATGTCACGACGAACAGGAGATTAAAGATCTTAGGTCTGAAAATCGGGACTGCCCTGCAAATCCAGGATTGTTGGGGTGCATGGTGTAGGCCTGCATAACTAGTTTGGTCATCAAACAGGATCTGGTCCTTTCAAATGGGCAACTCGTTAAAATAATTTACGGCTTTTCATGCAGGATGGGGAACATTTCTATGCAGTATTTAAATTCATTTTATATGATAAATACAAAAGTGCCCCATCAATAAATTCACAGAAATCCACTAAAGTGTTTACATCCAGAAAGCAGTAAAGCAGAAGCACGGAACCCTCGTTGTGCATTGTGACATCATCGTGTCTGTGACATCATCACAGCTATAAAGCCGGAGCGCGCTCCACTGCTTGCTCAGTGTAGTTGGGCGCTTGGCACTTGTAAGCAGCTAGTGATAGCGAACTTGGAAGTGTTGTTACCAACGACATCGGAGGTTGTGGAGATTTAAAAGGAGAACCTTTTAAAAGCAGAGCTATGGAGAATTGTCATCTACTCCATGGACTGAGGTGGATTGTAAGGAGATGCTGCCCCAGAAAAGTCAGGAAGTTTTTCAAGAGAGTGAAAACAGCTTTCACCAACACCGCCAAAAAGAGTGAGAACCACAAGAAGGAGCACTTGGCCAGTAGAGACCCTGTCCTGAAAAGGAAGAAAGAGAGTAGCAGTAACGAGGAAGAAAGAGGAAGAGAGAGGAAGAGGACCAAGCGTACTGCTAATGAGAGGGAGGAGAGCAGCCTGTGTCTGAGGGCAAAGGAAACAAAAAGACGCCGAAGCAGCAGCACAGACAGCTCCGAACATGAGAAAAAGCGCTGCAAATACAGCGGGAAAGACAGCCAGGTTCTGGGGCAGCAGGAGAAAGAAGGAGCGGAGGAACATCTGGAGGAGCGCAGAAGGGGAAAGGTTCCCATGAAGAGACGCAGGAGTCAGGTGGAAAGTGGCGTTACTGCGAAGAAATTTCGGAGCCTTCTCCCCATGACGCCCTCCAGCTTCATCTTCCATTCAGTGCTGGGCGAAGGGGGGTTTGGAAAAGTCATGTTGGCTTCTGTACCTAGAAGAGATTCTATGGTAGCGGTCAAAATCATCCGCAAGAAAGCCGTTGAGCCCCTGTACCTACTGAAGGAGAGGAGAATCCTGGAGATGGCTCGGGACAGCCCGTTCCTGTGCCACGGATATGCAGGCTTCCAAACACAGACCTGCGCCTTATTCGTGATGGAGTATATGGCTGGTGGAAGTCTCCTGTCATATATGAAGAGGGTGGGCTGCCTCACCGAGACCGCAGCTGCATTTTATTCGGCTGAAATCATCTGCGGCATCCAGTTCCTCCACGCTCGCGGAGTTATACATCGGGACCTGAAGCCGGACAACATCTTGCTTGACGGAGAGGGCCACGCCAAGATCTGCGATTTTGGTCTTGTTGCAGAAGACATTTTTGGAGCAGCACAAACTACAGGAGACTGCGGAACAATCTCATACATGGCCCCCGAAATACATCTAAACAGAGCATACGGTGTTGCCGTGGACTAGTGGGCCTTGGGGGTGATTTTATTCCGCATGCTTCATGGAAGGTTACCGTTCTATCACGGTTACTGCGAGGAGGCAGTAATGCGTTCCATTATACATGGAAGCCCTCGGAATGTCAAAGACATCTCCAAAGAAGCTGCGGACATCCTGAGGCACCTTTTGATGAAGGATCCTGACTTTCGCCTCTGGATCACGGGGTGTATCAGGTGGCATCCATTCTTTCAGGACATTAATTGGAAGGATTTAGAGAGCCGCCGTTCAGCTCCCCCGTACCGGCCGACACCAGCATCAGATCTCCGCTTGCAGACACTTCAGGAGATTCCATCAGTCTTGGAGAGCACAGAGGACTCGTCCTCTTCATCATCATCTTTCTCTTCCTCGTCTTCGAGCAGCCAGACACTTTCTGGCTTCTCCTTTGTGACTCCAGACTGGATGGCCTGAAGGATGGACTAAGCTCTGGCCCAGTGCAAACATAATATTCAAGAAGGAATTTTTTCCCCAGTTTGTTGCAAAATTGGAAAAAGACACAAACTGGGTTTTTTTTTCCTTCTTTCCAAATAACATCATAATAAATTGGAGAAACACCTACATTTTTGTTATTGTTTCCTTCGTGTTGTGTAACTACAACTGCCGTTTGTTACAGGGTCACCGTACCCAAGGCTGGGTCCCCCTGTTTGAGGGCTGAGGAATCACCAGTCAGTCCCTCATACGGATCGCACTCAGCTATCCACAGATCATCCAGACCACCATTCGTAGTAAACCAAGAAGAACTCTCTTTATTACAAACACACAGAACTTTATACAATCTCAATGCAATGTGTACCGAACCCAACCCCCAATCCCATCAGCCACATCCCATCACAAATCCCATCAGTATACAGGGGATGTATCAGGTGAGGGGATTACAGAATACAATGGGTTCCCCCACCTGTGTTATCCCCCCTGTAGTGCGGGGGCCGTCTGGGCAGACAGGGCTGTGTTGGCTGATTAAGAGCCCCAGCCAGATTATAGGATCGTCTCTTTGAAGGCTGGGGCTGAATCCACATCAGTCTCTGGGCCGGTTACACAATAACACACAATATAATATATTACCGGGTCACAGTATACAGAACCGACACAAAAGTGCTCCGTGACCCGGCTAAACTTCATATGGCACATGAGCCAGCTAGCCTGGCCCTGTCACACCGTTGTCCACAGATCTACATAGATATGACATCACGAGACAGCGTCTGCTTCTATGACATCGTAAGCAGACAGTATGATGTGATTTATGGAGGAATGTCCCAAATAAAAGCCAATTTTCAGTAATCCACTTTGTGTAACCCCAAACATCACTTAATTCCAGTGATAACGGACCGTATAATTCTTCATTTCTAAAGGATTCTATTTTCCCATAATTAGCAAATTATGGATTCTGAAATAACTTCCACTACTCAACGCTGTTCACAGGGCCGGCCCGACAATGGAGCCGAGTGGGGCAGCCGCTCCAGGCGGCACTTTTGAAGGGGGGCACTTCGCCGCCCCAAGCCCTTTTTTTTTTTTCTTTCTTTCTAAAGCGAAAGAGAGAGAAAGGGGCGCCGAGTGGTTTTCGCTTACCAAGCTGTCAGTACCCGCTCGGCGCCCCTCTCTCTCTCCTCTGTGGCGAGTCTTCCAGTTCAGTCTCGGTGCCGGCTTGTAATGCTGAGTGGCGGAAGATTTCCTCAAACAGGGAGACTCGCCGCAGGACTGCTGAAAGGTAAGTACAAGGGGGGGGTAGATAATATGGGGGGATAGATAAGGGGGGGGCGGCAGGGACGGAGGGAGAAGAAGGGTAAAAAAGGGGGGGGCATTTTGCCTTGGGCCGGCCCTGGCTGTTCAGTGTCCGATTCCTTAGCTCGTCTTTAATAACTTTTGAGTACTAATCCATCACACCCTTCCTCGTTAGCTCCTCCTATTTCCAGGGCGGAGCCCGGTATCATTGGACCTCGAGTGACGCATTTTGGGGGCCACATCCCTCCTATATGTATTCATCTAACTAGATTTTAATATTTACAAATCCATAACATTCATCAATTCTATCCCTACAAACCGGTAACAATGTACTACAATGTATCAACCGTATTACATCACAACCTCTCCCCGATGCACATTACCCCTTGTGCTATGTTTTAATTTACCATCTTTGCACTAAATGACCAGAGCAGTTTTTGTGCTTTTGCTATGACTTTATTCGACTCTGTTTGCCCACTAACTCATTTAGTGCCCCCACACATTATATAATGTTTCTTTCAGCACAAGTAGGGCTTTTTAAAATAATATTATATATTTATAAACCATTTTTAGTATGAAAAATATCTTAAAATGTGGAGAGAATTAAGGGAAAAAACACGTTTCACCTATAAAAACTAAATATAACCAGTGCAAATGGAAAAAAAAGTGTGTTTAGGTATTTGTCACGTTTTTGGAAACACCTCATATAGTAAATATATATATATACAGAAATATTTTCATTTATTTTGGCACTTAAAGGGTTAAAGATGAATGACGCGCATCAATGCTTCTAAACAAGATTCTTTAAAAATGTGATTGGCTCCCAATAGTGGCCAGAAAAAAACTGCTAAATAAAAGTATATATTTTTTGAAATTTCACATCCCAAAATATTTTACTTTGGGCATTTTAACACTTTTTATTCAACCATTTCAGTGCCATTCTATCCAAAAACCCAACATTTCAGTGCATTTCCTTCCCTGAGTACACAATACTACTGAAGTAACTTCTGATTTTTATTCAATAATAATAATAATACATTGTACATCGCTGCGGAGTATGACGGCGATATATAAATAATAATAACACACATTGTACAGCGCTGCGGAGTATGACGGCGATATATATAATAATAACACACATTGTACAGCGCTGCAGAGTATGACGGCGATCAGGGGAGGGCTGGCAGCCTAAGGCCTGGGGGGCAAGTCTAGTCAAGTGGCCCATTGCGCCACCAAAGCGGCTGCGAGCGATATTGATAGCAGTCACTCCACCTGCGCCTAATGAAATTAAAGCGGCAGGCGTGCACGCACCGCGCCGCCCAATAGCCGTGCCTCAGCTCTTCATCACACCCCTTTTAAGACGTGGGAAGAGGAGCTGAGGAATGGCCGTTGGGTCTGACAGCCGCATGATGCAGGGGCGTACCGAGAGTATTTGGCACCTGTGGCAGATCCTGTATGTGGCACCCCCCCCCCCCACACACACACACACACACACTTTAAAACTGCACAGTTTCTATGGTTAGGCAAACATTGACAGGGGTACAGCATAACTGTTATCATTATATACTTAGGGATTACGCGGTACCACCGTCAATGTGTGCCTATACATTGAGCCAGACACTGACAATACTGCAGTACAACCCCTATCACTATATACTAAGCCAAACATTGATGTGGTGTAGGCCTAACACTTCAGTGACTGGCTTAGTACATAGTAGGGATGCACCGAAATTACAATTCTGGACCTAAACTGAAAATTCAGCATTCATTTGGCCAAAAATCAATAACAATATTAATATATATATATATATACATATATATATATATATACACACATATAATTAACAGCAATCACAATCCTATCATGCCCAGGTTCTAGCATGTACTGGCTGACTTAGCATGATAGGCGTGTGATTGCTGTTTGCAACCATATATATCTATTAATACTGTTATTGAATTATTGGACGAAAAAAAATAAAAAATTGATAACAGCAATCACACTCCTATCATGCCTTGACAGCCTCACTATGCCATGCTATCCCCCCACACTTCCATGCAATCTGAAACCCTCATTCACAAACATTCATCATAAACTACAGCATAACACCCATCACTCTCACACACTTACCAATATTCTCCTACCTTTCCTCTGGCACTGTCACATTTCCTCCTCCTCTTCATTCTTCCTCTTCTTCTCCCTCTTCTGTGTCCTGTCCTTCCGGTGCGCGGAAGACGGTGGGCGTGGCTTTAGTGTTGTGCACCGGGATTTGACATCAAGTCCTGACGCACAGCCACAGTTGCCGCGCGCATCGTTTTCCCGGTGGCAGCCGCTTAGTTTTTAACTTTGCGGCTGCCATGAATGGTCGTGTGCCGGCCGTCCGGCCCCGATTCAGGGCGGCCTGGGGGGCAATTGCCCCCCTGCCCCCTGGCCCAGCCCGCCCCTGACGGCGATATATAAATAATAATAACACACATTATACAGCGCTGTGGAGTATGACGGCGATATATAAATAATAATAACACATTGTACAGCGCTGCAGAGTATGACGGCGATATATAAATAATAATAACACACATTGTACAGCGCTGCGGAGTATGACGGCGATATATAAATAATAACACACATTGCACAGCGCTGCGGAGTATGACGGCGATATATAAATAATAATAACAACACATTGTACAGCGCTGCGGAGTATGACGGCGATATATAAATAATAATAATAACACACATTGTACAACGTTGCGGAGTATGACGGCGATATATAAATAATAACACACATTGTACAGCGCTGTGGAGTATGACGGCGATATATAAATAATAATAACACATTGTACAGCGCTGCGGAGTATGATGGCGATATATAATTAATAATAATAACACACATTGTACAGCGCTGCGGAGTATGATGGCGATATATAATTAATAATAATAACACACATTGTGCAGCGCTGCGGAGTATGACGGCGATATATAAATAATAATAACACACATTGTACACCGCTGCGGAGTATGACGGCGATATATAAATAATAATAATAACACACATTGTACAGCGCTGCGGAGTATGACGGCGATATATAAACAATAATAACACATTGTACAGCGCTGCGGAGTATGACGGCGATATATAAATAATAATAATAACACATTGTACAGCGCTGCGGAGTATGACGGCGATATATGAATAATAATAACACACATTGTACAGCGGTGCGGAGTATGACGGCGATATATAAATAATAATAACACACATTGTACAGCGCTGCGGAGTATGACGGTGATATATAAATAATAATAACACATTGTACAGCGCTGCGGAGTATGATGGCGATATATAAATAATAATAATAACACATTGTACAGCGCTGCGGAGTATGCCGGCGATATATAAATAATAATAACACACATTGTACAGCGCTGCGGAGTATGACGGCGATATATAAATAATAATAATACCACACATTGTACAGCGCTGCGGAGTATGACGGCGATATATAAATAATAATAATAACACACATTGTACAGCGCTGTGGAGTATGACGGTGATATATAAATAATAATAATAACACACATTGTACAGCGCTGCAGAGTATGACGGCGATATATAAATAATAACACACATTGTACAGCGCTGCGGAGTATGATGGCGATATATAAATAATAATAACACATTGTAAGGCGCTGCGGAGTATGATGGCGATATATAAATAATAATAACACACATTGTACGGCGCTGCGGAGTATGACGGCGATATATAAATAATAGTATGATGTTTCCATGTGTTGTTTATTTGATCTATACCTGAACTACAGGGTGTAAGTAAAAGAGCGGTATGGTTTTAGTGAATGAGGGGACAAAGGGACTCTGGGGGTGATTACGGGGAGAGGACCTCTCAATGTCACGGTGCAGTCGGAAGGAGGGAACACTGCACTGACTCTCACTGTCTTCCCCTGATCTGCAGTCAGTTTCTCTGGTGTGGGAGCGGAGGGAGGGACTCCATGCTAGGGAGCGTGGAGCGGGTCCAATTTTTTCAATATGGCAGCAGGGTCTAATATTTATATATATCGGAAGAAGGGGTTAATATTTATATATATTGGAAGAAGGGGTTAATATTTATATATATATTGGCATCATATTCATCAATCATAGTCTTTACTTCAAAGAGATAAATACAGATTATGTAGTGAAAAATACATGTCTAACGCATATAATATTTATATATATATATATATACCATATCTGCTCGATTATAAGACAAGGTTTTGCTCTGAAAAATAATAATCCGGCCTCAGATAGAAGTCCGACTGCAAGACTAAGATCCAGACCTTAATGGTTTTTTTACAAATTAAAGAAGGTTTTTATATTGAAATAACTAGAGTTGCTTATATATAACGCTGTATAATCCGAGCTGTCTTCCTCTTTGAGATAAAGTATTTTTGTAGAAGATGCTGAGCGTAGTAAATTATGTTCATTTATATAGCGCCGGCAGATTCCGTAGCGCTGTTACATTACATTTATTTATATAGCGCCGGCAGATTCCGTAGCGCTGTTACATTACATTTATTTATATGGCGCCGGCAGATTCCGTAGCGCGGTTACATTACATTTATTTATATAGCGCCGGCAGATTCCGTAGCGATGTTACATTACATTTATTTATATGGCGCCGGCAGATTCCGTAGCGCTGTTGCATTACATTTATTTATATAGCGCCGGCAGATTCCGTAGCGATGTTACATTACATTTATTTATATAGCGCCAGCATATTCCGTAGCGCCGTTACATTACATTTATTTATATAGCGCCGGCAGATTCCGTAGCGATGTTACATTACATTTATTTATATGGCGCCGGCAGATTCCGTAGCGCTGTTACATTACATTTATTTATATAGCGCCGGCAGATTCCGTAGCGATGTTACATTACATTTATTTATATAGCGCCGGCAGATTCCGTAGCGCTGTTGCATTACATTTATTTATATAGCGCCGGCAGATTCCGTAGCGCGGTTACATTACATTTATTTATATAGCGCCGGCAGATTCCGTAGCGCTGTTACATTACATTTATTTATATAGCGCCGGCAGATTCCGTAGCGCGGTTACATTACATTTATTTATATAGCGCCGGCAGATTCCGTAGCGCTGTTACATTACATTTATTTATATGGCGCCGGCAGATTCCGTAGCGATGTTACATTACATTTATTTATATGGCACCGGCAGATTCCGTAGCGATGTTACGTTACATTTATTTATATGGCGCCGGCAGATTCCGTAGCGATGTTACATTACATTTATTTATATGGCGCCGGCAGATTCCGTAGCGATGTTACATTACATTTATTTATATAGCGCCGGCAGATTCCGTAGCGATGTTACATTTCATTTATTTATATAGCGCCGGCAGATTCCGTAGCGATGTTACATTACATTTATTTATATGGCGCCGGCAGATTCCGTAGCGCCGTTACATTACATTTATTTATATAGCGCCGGCAGATTCCGTAGCGCGGTTACATTACATTTATTTATATAGCGCCGGCAGATTCCGTAGCGCTGTTACATTACATTTATTTATATAGCGCCGGCATATTCCGTAGCGATGTTACATTACATTTATTTATATAGCGCCGGCATATTCCGTAGCGCTGTTACGTTACATTTATTTATATAGCGCCGGCATATTCCGTAGCGCTGTTACATTACATTTATTTATATGGCGCCGGCAGATTCCGTAGCGATGTTACATTACATTTATTTATATAGCGCCAGCATATTCCGTAGCGCGGTTACATTACATTTATTTATATAGCGCCGGCATATTCCGTAGCGCTGTTACATTACATTTATTTATATAGCGCCGGCAGATTCCATAGCGCTGTTACGTTACATTTATTTATATGGCGCCGGCAGATTCCGTAGCGCGGTTACATTACATTTATTTATATAGCGCCGGCATATTCCGTAGCGATGTTACATTACATTTATTTATATGGCGCCGGCAGATTCCGTAGCGATGTTACATTACATTTATTTATATAGCGCCGGCAGATTCCATAGCGCTGTTACGTTACATTTATTTATATAGCGCCGGCAGATTCCGTAGCGCGGTTACATTACATTTATTTATATAGCGCCGGCAGATTCCGTAGCGCGGTTACATTACATTTATTTATATGGCGCCGGCAGATTCCGTAGCGCGGTTACATTACATTTATTTATATGGCGCCGGCAGATTCCGTAGCGATGTTACATTACATTTATTTATATAGCGCCGGCAGATTCCGCAGCGATGTTACATTACATTTATTTATATAGCGCCGGCAGATTCCGTAGCGATGTTACATTACATTTATTTATATGGCGCCGGCAGATTCCGTAGCGATGTTACATTACATTTATTTATATGGCGCCGGCAGATTCCGTAGCGCGGTTACATTACATTTATTTATATGGCGCCGGCAGATTCCGTAGCGCTGTTACATTACATTTATTTATATGGCGCCGGCAGATTCCGTAGCGCTGTTACATTACATTTATTTATATAGCGCCGGCATATTCCGTAGCGATGTTACATTACATTTATTTATATAGCGCCGGCATATTCCGTAGCGCTGTTACGTTACATTTATTTATATAGCGCCGGCATATTCCGTAGCGCTGTTACGTTACATTTATTTATATAGCGCCGGCATATTCCGTAGCGCCGTTACATTATTCAGTGGAACAAAACAGCGATCACATTATTCTTCACCATATTCCTGTAAGAAACTTCTATCATATTTAATAAAAGCTATGATTGAGACATTTTTGTTTTTTGTTTTTATTTCCTTTTATTTGCCAACCTGCCCCCCCCCAGTTATGCACATCTGCCCCAGGCTTGCCCCTCTGCCCCCTGATATGCATTATCCTCTCCTATATGCCACTCTGCCTCCAAAAAATGCCTTATACCACTAAATGCCACTCTGGCATTTAGGGGGTTAAAAGGCATATCATGGGACGGAGTGGTATATAGGGGGGTATAAGGCTTTTACATAAAAAATATTATACAGTTTGGGGATACTGTTTATTTACCTTCTACTTCTTCCACTTTGGGGCTTTTCCATCTTGGCCTCCGTCCTCTGGTAGCTGCAGGCCGCCATTTTCTATGCTGACAGGAAGTCACTGACCCGACATCCAGCAGTCTGAGTGCGAGGGGGCGGAGCTTTCACCCCTCACGCTGCTCCCATCACTATGGCGCCCGTCGCACACGGCCGCTGGGTGCTGATGCATCCGCCCGGCGCTACTTTAGTTCTTTTTTTTTTTTTTTTTTTTTTTATTTAATATGGCAAACCGGTTTTCAATGTTAGTTTGCCGGCCGTCCGGCCCACGGTTTGCCGGCCCACCAGTCCGGCCCTGGCCCCTGCCCTAGGAAAGCAGCCCAGGGGCTACGATTACTAAGACCAGCCCTGATTCCTCGTGGGAAATTTCACTTTCAAAAATATTGTTATTCGATATTTTTGGATATTCTTGGACAGAACCGGAGTGGGCTTCCCGTACGAATGCCCCGGTGGGCCGCTGTTGGACAGGCTCCCCCGACCGGCCGTTCCAGCAGACTCTCTAGGTTTAGATTGTCTCATCTGGGGTTTGAAACCAGATATTTTCTCCCCCAAAGCAAGAAGGATCCCCCCAGACCAACGGGACATGAAGAGCTGATGTCACATTTCCCGTATATGTTTTAAAGGCGCGGCGTTCCTTTTATTGCAGCGAAAATGGCGTCCTCAAAGGGGGGCAAATACTTGTGTCTTATAATAATTGAGGACAAAATATTCTGCTACCCCGGCCGCTACTCAATCCGGTGAAATAAAAACACAATTTCAACAAAAATACTAAAAACTTTGTGTTTATTTAAAAATGTGAAATCTTTAACAGTAAAATCGATCAGAGGACGAGAACCACAGCTGATCCTGCATTATATACAATATAAACCAGTTATATCAGAAATTAATAGAGTCAGAACATGGAAAAGGGGCTACGATCACGATGCAGAGACATCGTCCAGGCCCTGCGGTCCGGGGGGCCGAGGGGAGTTATAGTCGATGGCTACTCCCATTATCCACCAAGCCATTAACCTCGGTGGCATGAGACACAATCCAATGCAGAGCCCCCCCACGAGCTCAGAACCCTTCCATATGCGCTATTTACTTTCTGCCTCCTCGCCAAACCTTGGGGTCCGCACTTTACCGGCTTCGCAGGGACCCTGCGTATTACCAGGTTATAAAATGGACTTAATAACTTTGTGATACAATCTATCCCACGTCACCCTTCGCTATCAGGAGCTGCCGGTATATTAGACAACAGCAGGGGGCGCTGATAACGAACTCCCCAGCGAATCCGCTTCTAATTCAGTCATTAAGGTTCTAAAATACAATATATTTCTGCGCTTTAGCTTTTTTTAATAAGGCGATACGAAAAGAATACAATGCAACGGTAATAGCCATTATTTACACGAATTTTAATATTAATAAATGTATATTGTGACAATAACCCTCATATATTGTAAATATCCAGGATTCTGGCGCCGGATCTACAGGTTGAATTAAAATGCTGATTTTGCTTTAAAATTAACAAAAAAAAAAAAAAACTTTACTAAAATAGTTTCTAAAATCTCTGATATTCGTAAAAAAAAATAAATGTAAAAATGTTACAAAAATGCATAAAGAATCGTAAAATCACCAAGTTCTACAACATTGCCAACATTTTCCAGGTAAAGTTAATGGCAATGCCCTTTGCTTACAGGATTTTGAAAAATAATATTATAATACTTTTTTTTTTTTTATAATATTTTGGGGGTTGGATGGTGCGAGAAAAGAATCACAAAATCAGGAGAATTAAAGAGTTTGTATTATTTTATATAAAAAAAAACAACACATGGCAGTACAGTAGGCTGTGTCATCATCATGTCGGAACACAATATATAGCATTTTTATTTAACGGTAATTTGTGCTTTTTTTTTTTTTTTTTAAAGATTAACGGACTGTTATTAACATATAATATAAAAGCTACAGGCGGCAGCCATATTGTTTGCTAAGCAGACCTCGTATGAGGTCATATCATGATATACAATAATTTACAATGTGATAGTAGCTGCTTTATTTATTATTATTATTATTTCTTCCATCGCATGTCCCTTTGTCTCATTAGAAAAGGCAAACGCCTTCTGAACGTAACATTATTTTACATTTTTATATTATAGTATTATACACCGATAACATGAAGAAGTAACACCACTTAATATACATTTTAATAGGTAGCTCATTCCAAAGTACGGTAATTTGGGTTAAAATTTCCACTCCTGCCCAAGATCAGCAATACATTAATACAGGACGGCTAATGCCCAGACCGGGGAATATAGGTTGATTTGGCAGTAAGTCAGCGAAACGCGTTGTCTTGACTCGTTCTAATCCTTAATGTATTGTCCTTGGTAGATTGGTGCAAGAACTAATAAATCAATGAAGTTTAACCCCCCCCCCCCTTTCTGCACTCGTATAACCCGCACGCTGTACATGCGCAGGGATTCCTATAACATGCTGCCCCTTCGCCTCAGGGATCGGTATCTTCAAGCTTTATATTATGATCTATATAGCGCCGATACAAGGGGGAAAATACAACCTACCCACAATATGAATAAACATAATATATTGGTTAGTAAGCAGAGTAGAGCCCTGAGCCCATGAGCTTACACTCTAGTAGGAGGCAGAGTATAACGGAGGCCGTATCAAATGCAGCCAAAAAGCTGACAATCGCCTCTAAAGCATCGGCTAAAACGAGCGCGATTAAGTAACAGTAATCCTTCTAAAACATTTTGCTTTTAAATAAAGATGGAGTTTAATATTAGCAGCATTTGTTTTTTTCCTCCTTCTTCTTTTTGCCCCCGAGGGGCAGGAGGATCTGCCTGGATTTAGGCCGTCAGAAATGCGATACCTTGCTGCCCATAGGCCAAATCAGTGAAATGCAATGACCCCTGGCCTGGTTCTGTCCAATACCTACCAACCTTCCCGTGTCATTAAAATCAAGTCCTGCCAGCCCTGCCTCCCCCCTCCCAAATGGAGAGCATGGCATAGCATACATGTGGTCATACTAGGGTGATCATGGCCTTATGAAAAGGCTTATTAAGAATGCATGTTGCAGGGCAGTATATCACCGTAAGCGACGTATAAGCTTATTATCCGTGTGGAGCTGGTGCTCCTGCTGGTCAAATATATTCTTTGCCGATGACTTCCAGAGCTTGAAAACGCCTGGCGATGACAAGATGGCGTCTAGAGCGTCAGAGGAGACGGCGGGAGACCGTCACGTAGCCACAGAGCGGTCTCTTCGTCACGTAGCCACAGAGCGGTCTCTGACACCACCAATGCTTATTTGCTTTATTACGAAATAAAGCCTTTCGTGTAGCGTTGCTTCTTTACTGTTCCTTTAAGGAGCTTTTTGTGCTGTTTTCTGAAACAAATAAAAACCCTCGGCAACGGAATAAAAAAAACAAACATTTAAAACGAATTACAAGATTCTCTGATATGAAAGACGACTGATATTCTGACATCATAACCTATGTACACATTTTCATAATTTTCACAGAACTCTATAAATGTGGACTGCGTGCCGGGGGAAGAGGTTTATGGCGACGCCAACTTCCTGTTTAAGGCACAGGCTGTAGCATCAAACCGCAGGAAGTTCCAGGTGAGACGGATAACCACTTCCCCCAAGGATGCTGATAAAAAATAGTACTTTCTTTTTCCTGTATCTTAGTTTTTTTGAGTCTAGGAACATTCACACCTCTGTCTGAGAACGTAGCACAAACCAGCTGATTCCGGATTACGCAACATTTATAAAGAATTTGATGTTTGTAACGTCTCTGGCCCCCGGAAGGGCCGGATTTGCCCTGTGGCTGCATGTGGTCGTTATCGTGGCAGTGAAATGCTGGACATAAACTCTTAATTCTCTTTTAGAACGTTCATAGCATCAAGATGAGCCAAACCAGCCTTAGGAAGCATAAAAGATTCTGTAGATTTTTGGGTCCGTTCTCCGTGTTTCTTGCATTTTTATCCATGCGCGGCCGGCTGGTCCTGATGTTTTCTTGTTTTAGCTTCATATAAGATCTCCTGTGTTTTCGAGAGGCTGAGAGCTCAAAGACCACGTTAAAGCTCCTTATGGTCGTATCCACCAGCGGCGCCGGCTCTTCCACCGACGCGGAACCAGCAAATACAATCTCCGCTCCCCGTCCTTTCAGCCGCCGGCTCCGACAGCCTTACAGCATGGTAGCCGTGTGGTTGCCGTACAGAAGAGTTTCGATGGCTTGTCATTGGAAGAAATCGTGTTCCCGAGGACGGCTTTCTGGTCCACCTGTCCTCCGCTGCCGCATCGTGCGGCGTCGCTCTATGTGCTTATGGATGTATCTGTCGTTATCCCAATGAAAGGGGAGAACTCCCGCAAGAATCTGGCTGCGCATCGCGGGATCTGCGTCCAGCACCATTCCGCCTACAATATCTGCGATTCTGTAAAGGAGGAAGAAGAAAAAGGGTTAATCCGACAGAAGGCACCGATACAGTCACAGAATGCGAGGGGTTAAACTAAGAGAGTAAAAGAAATCGCCTTAAAAATAAATCGTAAAATATTGTTTTTAAAGGATTTAAAGGTAGAAGAGAAGGGGGGGTGTGACAGGGCCAGGCTAGCTGGCTCATGTGTCATATGAAGTTTAGCCGGGTCACGGAGCGCTTTTGTATCCGGTTCTGTATACTGTGACCCGGTAATATATTATATTGTGTTTATTGTGTAACCGGCCCAGAGACTGATGTGGATTCAGCCCCAGCCTTCAAAGAGACGATCCTATAATCTGGCTGGGGCTCTTAATCAGCCAGCACAGCCCTGTCTGCCCAGACGGCCCCCGCACTACAGGGGGGATAACACAGGTGGGGGAACCCATTGTATTCTGTAATCCCCTCACCTGATACATCCCCTGTATACTGATGGGATTTGTGATGGGATGTGGCTGATGGGATTGGGGGTTGGGTTCGGTACACATTGCATTGAGATTGTATAAAGTTCTGTGTGTTTGTAATAAAGAGAGTTCTTCTTGGTTTACTACGAATGGTGGTCTGGATGATCCGTGGATAGCTGAGTGCGATCCGTATGAGGGACTGACTGGTGATTCCTCAGACCTCAAACAGGGGGACCCAGCCTTGGATACGGTGACCCTGTAACAGGGGGCACTTAAATAAATAAAGGAGGAGAAAAATTACAACAAGAGGCCGGAATCTAACACTAGAGGGTCAGAGACTGAGATGTTTTACTTTACTGAGAGGGTGGTAGACAAGTGGAACAGCCTCCTAGCAGAAGTGGCAGAGGCTAATGCAGTGAGAGGATTAATGCATACGGCTCCTTAATCTAAGACGAGACCGATGACTGATTATTATTATTTAATTGTTTTATATAGCACCATCATATTCCGTAGCGCTGTACAATGGTCTGCGTCTGTACAGCAGGAGAAACGGGCGACAACACGGGCGGATTCCCTTCTTTACGTTTATAATCCGCTTATAATTCCAGCAGGGGGCAGCACTTTGCGTTAAAGAGGGACACAGAATTTGCCGGCAGATCTCCTCAGTCACACGCGGAATGTACACGTGTCCGGGAAAGATACGGCCCAGCGTGGGCCGGCGAGGCCTCTGGCGTTTAAATATCACACATATTCAGAATATTACATTTAGAACACAGTCGTTATTACGCGTCGGATATTACAGGATATTATCTATACAGAGCAAACGGAACCAACCGCCAAAATTTATTAATCTCTAGTTATTAATAAAAGTTATTAATCCCACCCATACCCCGTAGTCACCATGCACCGGACCCCTGGGGACTGATCCAAAGGGAGAATTTAGGGCGGCAGAGTCTGATTTTATTATTATTGTTATGGCCGTAAGAATGCAGATGGTAATTCATGGGTTAAATCCTCTCTCTCAGGACCCATAACCCTGGGTGCAAATCCCGAGGGGTCCCAGGTATAATTTACGCTGTATAAATAATAGATAATAATAATAATAAAAAATAATAATAGTTTGATTAGATTTTTATTTTAGTGTAATCTATGCTTTGTATATTATTATATTATTATTATTATTAAAGTGCCGAGTACATCTGTTAAAAAATATCCAGTCATAATATTTGCTCCTGGACTGGGATTTTAGGTGTTAACACCAAAACATGATGTTTTTGGAGCAAATACATGTTAGCGTGATAATGCTGGGGGTAAGGAGTTTGTGAAATGGAAACAAACTGCTATTAATGTATTTTCTCCCAAAATGTGACGAAAGCCCGCCGCTCTCTTACTTGGTAACGCCTTCATGTGTATGGTTGACAGGAAGCCGGCCTTCTTTCCGCTCTCTTTACTCCTCCCAACACGGACCCTGTAAAAGAGTTAATATGAGTATCTCAGGAAGCTCAATCTGTGGGAATACCAGTGGCTGCAGTTGTGCTGCCACCTTCTCCCCTCCCCTGCAGAGCCTTGTGCTGCCCTCCTTCCCCCTCCCCTGCAGAGCCTCGTGTTGCCCCCTCGCCCGCAGAGCCTTGCCTCCCCTTCATTAAAGAGCCTTGTGCTGCCACCTTCCCCCTCCCCTGCAGAGCCTTGTGCTGCCCCTCCTCCCCTCCCCTGCAGAGCCTCGTGCAGCCTCCTCCCCTCCCCTGCAGAGCCTTGTGCTGCCCCTCCCCTGCAGACCCTTGTGCTGCCTCTTTCCCCTCCCCTGCAGAGCCTTGTGCTGCCCCCTTTTCCTCCCCTGCATAGCACCAAAGGGGAACACATTTGCAGACGACCCACTGCTTACCAGATGAGAACGCCGATAACCAGAAAAAGGACGAGAACCACAAAAGCAAAAATCCCGAGTGAGATCATCACGGCCTCCTTCTCCAGGGGATCGTTTTGATCTAAAGGAGGATGAAGTCAGTCAGGGGTTTGGGAAGCTCTTTACTCTGGCACACAAACGGTTACACACAAGTAGGACACAGGGACACGCGGCATTGCAGGGGCAGCTGAGGGTTCACGGCATATATATATATATATATATGACTTATTATTATTATTATAACAGCCCGCGCCACTTTCACAACTTATTAACCTGTTGTTTACCTCCAGCCAGACCCTTACTGAGGAGTGGGCGTGATCTGTATAATTAACAGGTTAATACCCCCAAGAAATTCCAAAAAACCTATTTACCCCCCGCAGCAGATTCATTTTTTTGTGACATGACGTCATGACTCCTTCCGAGTTCCCGGGGGTGCCAGGACACGCTGTGAATGTTACTCTAACCCTTTCCAGTCAGACTCACCGGTCGGTTCCTCTGGGTCGGACCCAAAGTCTTCCGTAGTGGTTCCATCGCTGGCCGCGGTAGGTGGACCTGCGTAATAAACACGCCAAACAAGATGGTATTAGAAATATAGACTCCGGAACAGATGAGTTTCCGTCTGTGAATGCCGAGAGTTAATTTTCGCAGATGTGTTTGAGTTACAGGTAAGATGATGAAAGTGATCCGCTGCCCCCAGGCACGGACTGGCTATCTGGTACATGGGGCAAATGCTGGGGGGTAGCCGCGTTCTATATCAGTATAATAACTCACAGCCAGCTGCCGGCGGCACCTCCGTCATCAGGCGGTCGCCGGACATTGCCAGGCCGGCACCGGCCGGATTTTATTACCCAGGTTCTCCTCGCTTTTTGCCCGGAACGTTAATCTGTTACAAAGTAACCGCACCTGAAGCTTCCTTGGCGGCCCACGGAGTGGCCCTCACTTCTGGACTCCACTCACTCCAGTTCCCTGCATCGAGGAAGTCCCTGGCGCTGACCTGGATCACGTGCTCCACGCCGGCAAACGCGTCGGTGATCACATCGGTCAGGTTAGCCGTCTCCACCTGCGCGTCGGATAACGAAGATACGGCAAGTGGATCTCACAGAACTCTCCGGAACGGACGTTATTTAAACTTTTTGTTTGTTTTTGGCTTTTTAAATATATTTTGTTGAAGACCACTAGGAGTCTAGACGCAGACCTCATCGCTCACTGAGACATACCAGGAGATCCTGACAGACACGCCTGGTGCTGCAGAGAAGATCTGCCCGGCGGTTTGGTTCTAGACTGCCCTTGAGGGGGGTATCTGCTGACGGACATATTTGTGGGGACTACTGACTATTGACTTGACCAGCTGTTATCTGGCTTACGGCAAACTCAGAAGTTCCCGCCAAGTCCAGATGCTGTAAGATGCTGGGTAATTGTTCGGAATTATACATTTTTTGCTGAATGCACCCAAAGTTGGAAGTATTTGGGGTATTACAAAAAAAATCGAGCGCTGCGCAAATTCTAACTCCAGAAATCGGAGCGTCGGGAACTTACCACCGACCAGTACTGGTAGAGAACGGGCCGGTACTGCAGCCGGAACCTCAGCTGGAACTGTGGCTCCTGGGGCCACGTGGACGGATAGAGCCAGCTGACGCGGAGCCGACGGGGAGCGTAGGGGACGGGTTCGGCCGTCACCTTCTCCGGGGGGTCCGGCTTCACTGCAAGACAAATGACCGAGGTCAGCGATTTGCGGGACGGCGGCCCCCGCTTTATACATCACTAGCGAGCGCCATATTTCCTCCAATTCACAGCAATTTGGGCCGTTTTCCTGAATTAAGAAATTAGCGTTTTCTAGACGTTGGTGTGAATTTTTTGAGAATAAAGCAAAAAGATTTTCACGAAGAATAAGATAAATGATCACAGGACTAGCGAGGCCGCGGGGCCCCCGTCTGCTGGGAGGTTTTCCTTCAAATTGTTACCGGGGGCCAGCGGAGCTCATGGAAACCCACCCAAAACACCCTAATCCGCAGCAAATCGGGGCTTCCGGGAAGATATTCGTGTTATTTAACCCCGTGAACACCAGACAAGAGAGCTGCGCAGCAGAGCAGGACCTGGGGGGAACGATTACCCGGGATCGGAGAGATAATGACATGGAGGATAACGGGGGATGGATGAGGGTAATGAGATTGGGAGGAGAAGTGCGCAGGAGGAGTGAAGAGGGGGGCTTTATGGAGAGATAGGAGGGATAATGAATAGGAGAGAGGAGGGGTAAAGTCAGGATTTTACCTGCCCTGTACCAGGGGCCATACGCTTATCCCATGCTGTATTTGCCTCTGCCACTTCTGCTGGGGCACTGTTCCTCTTATCTACTACCCTCTCACTAAAGTAAAACTTTCTTACATTTCTTCGAAGCCTCTGACCCTCTTGGCGTTTCAGATTGGCCGGGCGTAATATGCGGGGTGGGAACGGGAAATTACCAATAATATGAGATTTAACAGGAAAAAAACCCTGACATAGGCGATTAAAGAGATAACGGCAGAATCGATTCACCCATCAGGCACAGAAAGGGTTAACGGTCCAAAAGCCGCTCCGAGTTTGGGATTATTTTCACTCTCTCTGCCCCCAGAAAAAAAAAACAGAATAAGAAACACGGGCGGCCCCCGGTCTGTTCCCAATCACATCCAATAAACAGAGAAAAACACCAGGCGCCCCCCCCCCCAAAGCATTGTGTGTGACGGCGGGACTGCGCCACCGGTCCCGGGATCACCGGCAGTGTCCCAGACACCCCAATCCTGCTTTCAGATTTATTCATTATCAATATTTAAGAAAAAACTATATTTTTATATATATTTTATGAGCTCTTCCTCCATGCCTGACCTCTGTGTAAAACATCAATAAAAGCATTATTTTAATTATTTTTAATCATTTCAAAATCTATATTGTGGCAATAAACTTTATTTTGTTGGCAATATTTTTTTTACTATATAAAACATTAATATTAAATATTTTATAACAAAACTATTTTTTTTTTATAATGTATTTATTTAAATTCCTATACATTTTGCCTTAATTATTATACTTTTATAATATTTTAAAAACTAGTTTTTTTTTTAAATAAAATGGGGTTTTTAATCATTAAATCTGATTATTAGTTTAGTTGAAGCCCCCCCGGCGCATCTATCAAAATCCTGCGTTTCTCACAAAAAAATAAAAAAGTTCATCTTATTTCATGAAGTTGTTGATTTATTTTTCTCTTGGGTTATTTTGGCGGAACTTTATTTTTGGACTCGTGAAACTTTAGTTAAACAAACCTCTGTTTGTATAAAACTGGCATTTCTGTCCTCATTAAAGTCCTCTTTACCGACGGTTGCTGCGGTAACGGGGTATTACGGCCCGGTTATAAAGTTTGGGATTGGTTTCGCCTTGGCTGGAGCTGCAGGAAAGTAAAAGCAGTTTGTGCGAATTGGAGACCGAGGAGGTTTCCAGTAACACAATGGGAAGGAGCTGCTCCAGCTGTATGAGGGACGGCAGCCCCCTCTTGGCGGCGGATGCTTTAACAATACGATCATTGTCAGACCACATCTGACTTCGGCCCTCCGGGGACACTGAAACGGGTTGACCGATACAGACTCATCCGTCCTCCGCCGGCCCCTCATTTACCCCCGAGTCTGGCTGTTACCTCCGGGGGTAACTGTCTCTGCCAGTCCAGACCCACCAGTCGCCGATCCACGCAAGGGGGGTACAATTAATTCACATGGAGGGTAAATAGGGGGGGGGGCAAGGAGAGACAAGAGGTATAAGGTGACCCCAATAATGGGGTAACAGCGCAGGTTATTACCCCCCCCCCCTGCACGGACACTCACCGATAGACTGCACGGTGAACACTAGGATGTGGACGGCGGCCCCCAGGGGGTTCTCCTCCGTGATGTTTATCTGGTAGGTGCTCCAGGGCTGGGACTCCCTCACCGAGCAGGCGTTGGGCCGGGCGGCTTCCTGGAGGCAGATCCCGCTGACGTGATTGGTACTCCTGAAAGGGAAGTCATTCAACGCGTTAACAGAGATCAGACCACAAGAAACCCGACACACGCAGGCGGAGAAGAAACCTGTAATGGATCTACAAGGGGGGGAAATGACAGGGGATTCCGCGGGGGCCGTCATGACAGGGGAAGCCGAGCGGGTTTTTAGGTGGTGTGAAGAGCTCAGCGAGGTCGGAGGATGGGGGGCAAGTAGCGGTTTTTACCCCGGGTAACATATCTGAGAATTTCTGCGATCCCCTCATACCCAGCAAACATTCTGACCTCCTAGAAAAGAGGGGCATCAGGGGAGGAGAGAGGGGCATCAGGAAAAGGGAGGGGCATCCAAGGAGAAAGAGGGGGCAAAGGAGAGGATAAGGAGGCACAGAGATCTCTTTAATGCCCTGTTCGCCGGCTTTTTTCTGTATATGGTATATGATATATAGTTTATGTTAAATGGTATATATGGTATACGGTATGTGATATATGGTGTCTGATATATGGTATACGGTATATGTTATATGTATATGATACATGGTATATATGGTATATGATATATAGTATATGATATACCGTATTTTTCGCTCCATAAGACGCAGTTTTTTTCCTCCCAAAGTAGGATGAAAAATCAGCCGCGTCTTATGGAGCGAAGATGCAGGCAGGGAGGGGGGGGGGGCAACGATATACCGTATTGGCTCGAATATAGGCCGCACTTTTTCCCCCCACTTTAAGTCTTTAAAGTGGGGGTGCGGCCTATATTTGGGGTCTAGCGCCCGACGCCCGGGACATGCAGTCCCGGGCGCCGGGCAGGCAGCGGGGTTAGGATACAGATCCCCCGCAGCGGTGCAGGGGACCTGCATCCTACTCCCCGATACGCTCAGACAGCCTCCCCTGCCAGCACTTCCCACGGGGGGGGGGGGTGCCGACACGGGAGGTTGTCTAAGCGCATCGTGCGGATGCGTTTTACCTCTGCACCCCCCGCGGACTTACCGGAGCAGACTCCCGGGTGTCTTGCGGGGTCGGCGGGGGACGTCTACGCAATACAACTTCCGGTGCCGGATGTGCCGCACCGGAAGTTGTATTGCGTAGATGTCCCCCGCCGGCCCCGCAAGACACCCGGGAGTCTGCTCCGGTAAGTTGGGGAGGGGGGGCAGAGGGGGACAGTGGCAGCGTATCTCGGGGAGGGAGGACAGTGGCAGCGTATCTCGGGGAGGGAGGACAGTGGCAGCGTATCTCGGGGGGGGGGACAGTGGCAGCGTATCTCGGGGAGGGAGGACAGTGGCAGCGTATCTCGGGGAGGGAGGACAGTGGCAGCGTATCTCGGGGAGGGAGGACAGTGGTAGGCGGGGGGGGGCAGAGTGGCAGTATGTTTTTTGGTGCTTTTTTAAAGAAAAAAACTTTTTCTTTAAAAAAGCACCAAACTTTTAGGGTGCGGCCTATATACGGGGGCGGCCTATATCCGAGCCAATACGGTACTCACCAAAAGTGTCCCGGACAGTCTCTGTCTCGCTTCGCCGTCCAGGGGAGGTCTTCATCTGGAGACCGCCGCCTCTGTCGCCGCCTCTCCTCTTCTCTGGTCCGTTGCGACGGCTAAGGGCGGACTGGATGGAGAGGACGGGGGGATTTGACGCAAGCGCCGTGTCACGTATGGCGCCGGCGCATGCGCAGTACGGCGCTTGTAGTCCAACTACACTTCCCATCATGTCTGACCAGCTTTTTTCTGTGCAGGCATGACGGGAGGATGATGTCCTTTTTTTATTTTTTAGCTCAAAATATTTTTTCCTTTTTTTTCTCCTCTAAAATCTAGGTGCGTCTTATCAGCAGGTGCGTCTTATAGAGCGAAAAATACGGTATGTCATATGGTATATATGATATATGGTATGTGATATATGTAATATGGTATATATGATATATGGTATGTGATATATGTAATATGGTATATATGGTATGTGATATATGTAATATGGTATATATGATATATGGTATGTGATATATGTAATATGGTATATATGATATATGGTATGTGATATATGTAATATGGTATATATGATATATGGTATGTGATATATGTAATATGGTATATATGATATATGGTATGTGATATATGTAATATGGTATATATGATATATGGTATGTGATATATGATATATGGTATACGGTGTCGATAGAGATGTCTGTATGATTCACGCCGGCGTCGGCCATTGTTGTGGTTTTTGGGATACAAACTTTCTAACCACCAGAGCCGGATTCTGTGACCGCTGCTTCACAGAGACTCCGGGGGTCCGGCGGAGCGCGGGCAGCCGCAAGGAAGAGATACCGGAGAACCACAAACCAAACCCCCTGAGATCCTACGGGGGTCCGCCGACCAAAGACCCTGCGAGGCCCTCTGGCAATGAAATGGTTAAAGTTCATTCTTTTTCATTTTCTTCTAGTTTTAGGAAACTGTTTAAAAAAACCTGTTTCTTGCCGATCTGAGCGAGTCAGCGTCCGACCGGCGCAGCGATCCTGCGACAACCAAAAATACCGCTAGGACTGAGCCGGGAGCGGAGAGACTCTGCGCATGAATGTATCCACCCATTGTACAGCGCCGCGGAATATGACGGTGCTATATAATAAAGAATCAGGGATTTTATGTGGCAGGAGGATTTATAACAACTTGTTATGCCTGCCAAGTGTCCCAGTTGAGGTTGGCCAGTCCCTCTCACTCCCCTGATGCCTCTCTCTCCTCCCCTGATGCCCCCCTCTCTCCTCCCCTGATTCCCCTCTTTTCTAGGCGGTCAGAATGTTTGCTGGGTATGAGGGGATCGCAGGGTTCTACAGCTCTAAAAGCCCCGATAATGTGTATAGAAACAGCAGGGAACGGCTTTATAAATTATACGGGGGAAATAAACCCATTATTCTTCTAAATGCCCCACTTAGTTACACAAATACCCCGCAGCATGGCCCCAGCCACATCCCCTTAACAAAATTGCCCCCTCTCACCCATTACAGGCCCGGGAGCCCCGCGCATGGGTTATATATATGTCTGTTTAATGGTGTGAAAGTAACGGTGGCTTTTTCCACCCCGCCGTGGATTTAAAAGGAATGCCGAGCTGCAGCCTCACAGATGGCGTCCAAGGGGTTAACACGCCTCACACTTGCCCCCGTTGTGAATTAGTTTAGATTCAGACACTGATTGGCCGCTTGCTGCACCCTTTAAATCGCCCCCTCGCCCTGAGATATTTCGCGGAGGACCTGCGCGGCTATCAGGCTTAAATCATGGCCGCGACACCAGGCAGGGGCGGTAGACAGCAAGCTTGCCAGGAGGCAGCCTCCCCCGCTGGCCGGCGGCCACCACTCACATACCGCTAATTGGGAAATGATGTTGCGCATGAACATGGGAGCCAGACGTCTCCGAACCCCCCCTCACTGCCCCCTCACACGCACACAGGGGGGCAGATCAAACGGATCAGCCGAGAAAGAGCCCCCGAGCTCAGGGCAATTATCACTATTATCCCATCATTACCCCAAACACTTAACCCCCGGACTGCCGCAGATAACTGAGACACATGAAATATCTCCGGCCCCATCCGGCCCCCGTCTAGTCGCCGATTCTCCTGCTGTAACGACTCAAACCTTAATCAGTCGTTGGTCTCGTCTTAGATTCAGGATCCGTATGTCTATCCCATGCATGTTTAATACCCTCACTGTATTACCCTCTACCACCTCTGCTGGGAGGGGACATCTCGCCCATCTGGAGAGTATTCTCTGCAGGTCTCCGGGTCCTAAAAATACCCCAAAGGGTATCCGGGGATCAAGCAGAAATCTCCTGTAGGGTATGGAACCGACATCAGCGCTCGAGACAGAGAGAGAGACAGACAGAGCCACCTGCATTCAAGCAGGGATATCAGCCGTAACATACTGGGGGCAAAAGCACCAACTGGGAGTCTTATATATGATCCCAGCGGGGAGGAATAGGAAGGAGTCAGTACAGAGTGACCCCCAGAATCTGCCCCGAGACTGGGGCAAAAACCAGACTCCGGGGGAACCATGAGAGTTCTCAGGTAAGGATATATGTTGGGGAGGAATAATCCTACAGAGGGTATCTTTAATGGATTTACCCCCACAGTCCTAGGGGTGATCGTTTCCTACCCGACCCTGGGGAAGAAAAAAAACAAAACACTTTTTTGGGGGGATAAATTGTGCAAAAAAAGTAAAACAAAATCTGACTACAAATCCCATCATCCAGATAGCCCCCCCCCCGCTCCACGCGTTGTGTACTGGGAGGTTTTTTTTGGCGTTAGCGATGTCCCCCTGTCGGTCGCCTCTCGCCCCTGGCAGGGGGACAGCGTCTGCCGGGCGGCGGGGCCAGCAGGGTAACACATGTTCCGTGTGTGTTTATTACCCACAATCCTGCACTCCTGTTTTTTTGGCATCTCCCTGTTTGCTGATCTGAAGCTGGCAGAGATCAGCCGCAGCCCTTCAAGAACAGATCCGCCTCTGTGCCGAGGCGCCCGACCCCAAACCAATAGTGAATAACGCGCCGTCCGCCATGCTGCGGCAGCTTTAACCCTCTGCGTGCCGGATAGCTGTATAAGGGGCTGCGTTGAGCTGCTCTGAACCGTCCTCCGGCACACAATGGGTTAAATCCAAACACAGGGACAGCTGCTTCTGTTTATTAAATGAGATTTTTTTAACTTGATTTTCTGCTGAATCCGCAAAAAAAAAAAAAAAGGGAATAAAGGGAAAGGCTCCAGATTCATCCATTCTTCAGACCTCCATTGGCCTCGAGAGGGTGGTAGATACGTGGAACAGCCTCCCAGCAGAAGTTGTAGAGGGTAATACAGTGAGGGTATTAAACATGCATGGGATAGACATACGGCTCCTGAATCTAAGACGATTAGGGTTAGAGAAACGGGGAGACTAGACAGGGGCCGGATGGGGCCGATCTGCCGGCGGGACTTTTTTTTATATAATTGTATTTATTGTGTTGCGTAAGTTTTCTATGAATTAATTTGTTTATTGCTCTTGGAGGTTCAGACGGCCCCTGGCGGCCCCCGGCGGTGAGAGGCAGTCTGTTAAAATATATATATTTCAATAGATATTTGCAGAGTTGTTTAACCCTTTCATAGCTGTCTGGTATTCATCAAATGCCCCTCGTTCTATTGTCTTGGGTACGAGGCCCCCAGGGCAGACGGGGCCCCGGATCTGGGCACTGATGGGGTGTCCCGCGTTGGCCCCTGAGTAAACCCTCCAAGCTGCGGCTTGTTCTCTTGATCAATGGCCCCTCTCAGGCCCCGAGAACGCACGACTATGAGAAATGCACACAGCGGGGCCCCTCCCGGCCGCCTTCCTGCCCCCACCAGCGATAAGCCGAGCCGTGCCAGGACCCGGCTCAATGGAGCCTCTGTGTGCGGAGCCGGGGCCCCTGGAGACCTGATACCCCCACGCCGGAGGCTTCAGGGGGAACCAGCATTTTAAATGTTAATCCTGCGCAGCCCGGCAGACCTCGGAAACCTTAAGTAACCCCCGCTACGCCCGCCCCCCGAAGAGTTAAAGGATTACCAGCAGCAGAGCGAGGGGTTAAACTGCCAAGTGCTCTCTCACCCACCGGAGATTAAGGGGGTTAAACCATATCCTCCTCTGCACCAGCGTGACGTTTTGACCGGCAAGCAATTAAGTGGTTAAATTATACCCCTCCTCACCCTCAGAGCATTAAGGGTTAAACCTTTCACTTGTATGAGAATATAATGTTAAAGCGAACTCTCCTAAGGGGTTAAAACATGGCCGATATAGGAGAGGGGTAACGAATCATATAGGAGAGGGGTAACTAAGATATTAGAGAGGGTTAACTAGCGATATAAGGGAGGGCTAACGGCTGCTCGGCGGGGGACTCACCGGTACGACGCGATGTATCGGCTCGGCAGGAACGTCTCGCCGCCCGGCCTCCAGTAGCAGGAGAAGTTGTAGTAATCCGACGCCCGGCAGGAGACGGCCGGGGGCCGCGGGGGGGGCTGAAATCACAGAATAATAATAATAAAATGTTAGCGCTGGCTGTGCTGCGGGGTGTAACGGGTTAAATGACGGTTAACCCTCAGCGCGCCATAACAATGCTCGCTTCCTGCATGGAGATATGAGGTGGGGGGTGGGGTATTAAAAATGACCGTATTTATGAATATAACAAAAAAAAATTTTTTTTGCCCTCAAATTTAAGGTGGATTTTTCAAAGAAAACCCTTTAATGACGATGCATTGCGAGCCGTATGTACGCACTTTGTCGTGAAAGGGTTAAGTTCAGGCGATAAAAGGGACTGGAGATGATAAGAGAAGGTCACAGTGTTCCTGGACTATAATTCCCATAATCCCGAGCCAGAAACATGTAGGGACTGACAATGATTACCCCAGGAACAGAAGGTCCCAGACAATCGGTTCCTAGACTCCAATTCCCATTATCCTGAGCCAGCGCCGCGGTCTCACGGTTGGTACGCTATAAACACGCCGGGAATTTTCACTACTTGGTCCCGTGCCTGGAAGGGGCCGACCCGTAAAACTTTCCTTTTGTTATCTGCGGATGCCATGGACGAGGTCACGCGAGTCTCCCGGTTACAAGGTGTTGATTTAGCAAATATTTACGTACCCAGCAGGACAAACACGCCGATAAAAGGATTTGTCTTTTGGGGTAATTTGGGGCAACTCTAGTCAGAAGGTCCTTGAAGTTACCCCACCCCGTTTTACCCCGGCACGGATTGGCTACTAGTGTAGAACACTCACATCCCACTCTAAGCCGCAGGGCCGCCAGGACTCCGCCGGACTGGCTGTGGCAGCTGTAGTTGCCCGCGGCTGACGGCTGAAGGTTGGGAAGGTCTAGGTGTCCTTGGTCGGTGAAGAAGCCCCAGGGTATATCCCGAGCCCCGTTAAACCTCCACTCAACCACCGGGCTAACAAAACAAACACAGTGCATGTTACAAGAAGGGGGCAAATAAATATCGGGGGGCAGCAGGTGACACGACAAGTGCTGGGGGTTATATTACTGTATACAGTGCTGGGGGTTATATTACTGTATACAGCGCTGGGGGTTATATTACTGTATACAGCGCTGGGGGTTATATTACTGTATACAGTGCTGGGGGGTTATATTACTGTATACAGCGCTGGGGGGTTATATTACTGTATACAGCGCTGGGGGGTTATATTACTGTATACAGCGCTGGGGGTTATATTACTGTATACAGCGCTGGGGGGTTATATTACTGTATACAGTGCTGGGGGTTATTACTGTATACAGCGCTGGGGGGTTATATTACTGTATACAGTGCTGGGGGTTATATTACTGTATACAGCACTGGGGGGTATATTACTGTATACAGCGCTGGGGTTATATTACTGTATACAGTGCTGGGGGGTTATATTACTGTATACAGCGCTGGGGGTTGTATTACTGTATACAGCGCTGGGGGTTATTACTGTATACAGCGCTGGGGGGTTATATTACTGTATACAGTGCTGGGGGTTATATTACTGTATACAGCACTGGGGGGTATATTACTGTATACAGCGCTGGGGGTTATATTACTGTATACAGCGCGGGGGGTTATATTACTGTATACAGCGCTGGGGGGTTATATTACTGTATACAGCGCTGGGGTTATATTACTGTATACAGCGCTGGGGGTTATATTACTGCATACAGCGCTGGGGGTTATATTACTGTATATAGCGCTGGGGGTTATATTACTGCATACAGCGCTGGGGGTTATATTACTGCATACAGCGCTGGGGGTTATATTACTGTATACAGCGCTGGTGGTTATATTACTGTATACAGCGCTGGGGGTTATATTACTGTATACAGCGCTGGGGGGGTATTACTGTATACAGCGCTGGGGGTTATATTACTGTATACAGCGCTGGGGGTTATATTACTGTATACAGCGCTGGGGGTTATATTACTGTATACAGTGCTGGGGGTTATATTACTGTATACAGCGCGGGGTTATATTACTGTATACAGCGCTGGGGGGTATATTACTGTATACAGCGCTGGGGGTTATATTACTGTATACAGCACTGGGGGGTATATTACTGTATACAGCGCTGGGGGGTTATATTACTGTATACAGCGCTGGGGGGTATTCATGTAACTTTTAACAGATAATGTAGTATTTCCGCCCCGTTACCTGTCATGTTTGTGGCCGCACAGTAAGGTGATGCTGCCTCCTATCCTTCCGTATTCGACTCCTAGAACAGAATTATTTATAATTTTTATCTCCATCAGCAGAAAGCACGTTACAGGGTGCCGAGTATTACCGCCCCTTATATCTGAACATACCAGCTAACAGTACCTATCACCCTCAGCCAGGACTATTACACTTGCTGCAACTGCAGATTTGCCCCCGCTAGTTGCCCGTTTCTCCTCCATAATCAGTCGTTGGTCTCGTCTTAGATTCAGGAGCTGTATGTCTATCCCATGCGTGTTTAATTGCACTGTATTACCCTCTACCACATCTGTTGGGAGGCTGTTCCACTTATCTACCCTCTCAGTAAAGTAAAACTTCCTTCCCAGGGCCACCCTAAGACAAAATGCCGCCTGGGGTGAAGTTTAAAATGCCGCCCCCCCCCCCATTATCTACCCTTCCTCTCCCTGCCGCCCCCCCCCCCCATTATCTACCCTTAATACAGTGAGGTTAACCCTCACTGTATTAACCTCTACCACTGCCGGCTTGTAATGTTGAGTGCCGGAAATGACGTCATCTTCCGGCGCTCAGCATTACAAGCCGGCACCGAGACCGAGGTTGAGGGCTCACAGAGGAGAGAAAGGGGTGCCGAGCGGGTACCGACAACTTGGTAAAAGCACTCGGCGCCCCTTTCTCTCTCTCTTCGCGGCAGTAGGGAGGAGTCGGGCAACTACAGGCCGGTGAGTCTTACATCATTAGTGGGGGAATTAATGGAAACCATGTTAAAGGAAAGGACTGTTGAACATCTGAGGTCACACGGGTTTCAAGATCAAAAACAACATGAGTTTTCCTCAGGAAGATCCGCCAGACGAATCTTATTGATTGTTTTGATTGGGTGAGTAAAGTCATCGATCGCGGGGCTGCGGGGGACGTGGCGGATCTTTGACTCTGCGCTACACAGAAGACTTATAAATAAACTGCATCTCTGGGTTTCGATCCCAATGTTGTTGAATGGATCCGGCAGGGGCTGAGTGACAGACAGAGGGTTGTAGTGAATGGCGTATACTCGGAGCGAGGTCTTGTTACCAGTGGGATGCCTCGGCGGTCTCTACTTGGACCCATTCTCTTTAATATGTTTATTAGTGATATTGCAGAAGGTGTTGATGGAAAGGGATGTTTATTTGCTGACAACACAAAAAGTTGCAGCAGGGTTGATGTTCCTGGAGGGAGAAGCCGAATGGCAAACGATTTGGGAAAACTGGGAAAATGGTCAGAGCTGCGGCAATTGGCGTTTAATGCGGATAAATGCAAAGTAATGCACCTGGGGCATTAAAACCCAAGGGCAGAGTATAGAATATCTGATACGGTCCCAACCTCAACGTGCGAGGAGAGGGGTTTCGGGGTAATTATTTCTGAGGATTTAAAGGTAGGCAGACAATGCAGTAGAGCAGCAGGAGATGCGAGCCGAATGCTTGGTTGTATAGCGAGAGGTATTAGCGGTAGAGAGAGGGAAGAGCTCATGCCGTTGTACAGAGGACCGCTGAGACCTCACTTGGAGTATTGTGTGCAGTACTGGAGACCGGATCTCCAGAAGGATATAGAGATGTTGGAGAAGAACAGAGAAGGGCGACTAAAATGCTTCATGGATTACAGGATAAACCTTACCAGGACAGGTTAAAGGATCTTAACCTATATAGCCTGGAAGAAAGACGGGACAGGGGGGAGATGATAGAAACATTTAAATACTTAAAGAGAATCAACAAGGTAAAGGAAGAGAGTTTATTTAAAAGGAGAAATAAAACCACAACAAGAGGACACAAACCATAAACTAGAGGGGCAAAGGTTTAATGGTAACAAAAGAAAATATTACTTTACGGAAAGGGTAGTGGACGCATGGAATAGGCTCTCAGAAGAAGTGGTAGATGTTAATACAGTAAAGTCATTTAAGCAAGCATGGGATAGGCATAAGGCCAAGCTAGATATAGGATAAGGGCCGGTACTAAAGGAAAGTAAGTACTGAGGTTGGGCAGACTGGATGGGCCGACTGGTTCTTATCTGCCGTCACTTTCTATGTTTCTATGTTTAAAATAAAAATAAAAAAGGGCTTGGGGCGGCAAAGCCCCACTCGGCTCCACTGTCAGGCCGGCCCTGTTCCTTCCATTCCTTCTCCACCTCTGACCCTCTAGTGTTAGATTCTGGCCTTTTCAATAAACTTCCCTCCTGTCCTTTGTTAAACCCTTCCACATTGCTCTCTCCCCCCCCCTGTCTCTCTCTCTTCCCCCCTTCTCTCTCTCTCTCTCTCTCTCACTCTCTTCCCCCCTTCTCTCTCTCCCCCATCTCTCCCTCTCCCCCGTCCCTCCCCCATCTCTCCCTCCGTCCCTCCCCCCATCTCTCCCTCTCCCCCCCCGTCCCTCCCCCATCTCTCCCTCTCCCCCCCCCGTCCCTCCCCATCTGCTCCCTCCGTCCCTCCCCCCATCTCTCCCTCTCCCCCCATCTCTCCCTCTCCCCCGTCCCCTCCCCCATCTTCCCTCTCCCCCCATCTCTCCCTCTCCCCCCCGTCCCTCCCCCCATCTCTCCCCCATCCCTCCCCCCATCCCTCCCTCTCCCCCATCTCTCCCTCTCCCCCCCCCGTCCCTCCCCCATCTCTCCCTCCCCCCCCGTCCCTCCCCCCATCTCTCCCTCTCCCCCCCGTCCCTCCCCCCATCTCTCCCTCTCCCCCCCGTCCCTCCCCCCCATCTCTCCCTCTCCCCCCCCCGTCCCTCCCCCCCATCTCTCCCTCTCCCCCCCGTCCCTCCCCCCCATCTCTCCCTCTCCCCCCCCGTCCCTCCCCCCCATCTCTCCCTCTCCCCCCCCCGTCCCTCCCCCCCATCTCTCCCTCTCCCCCCCGTCCCTCCCCCCCATCTCTCCCTCTCCCCCCCCCCGTCCCTCCCCCCCATCTCTCCCTCTCCCCCCCCCCGTCCCTCCCTCTCCCCCCCCGTCCCTCCCCCATCTCTCCCTCTCCCCCCCCGTCCCTCCCCCCATCTCTCCTCTCCCCCCCGTCCCTCCCCCCATCTCTCCCTCTCCCCCCCGTCCCTCCCCCCATCTCTCCCCCTCCCCCCCGTCCCTCCCCCCCATCTCTCCCCCTCCCCCCCGTCCCTCCCCCCATCTTCCCCCTCCCCCCGTCCCTCCCCCCATCTCTCCCCCTCCCCCCGTCCCTCCCCCCATCTCTCCCCGTCCCTCCCCCCCCGTCCCTCCCCCCATCTCTCTCCCCCTCCCCCCCGTCCCTCCCCCTCCCCCCCGTCCCTCCCCCCATCTCTCCCCCTCCCCCCCATCCCTCCCCCATCTCTCCCCCCCGCCCTCCCCCCATCTCTCCCCCTCCCCCCGTCCCTCCCCCCCATCTCTCCCCGTCCCTCCCCCCCATCTCTCCCCCTCCCCCCGTCCCTCCCCCCATCTCTCCCCCTCCCTCCCCCCATCTCTCCCCCTCCCCCGTCCCTCCCCCCATCTCTCCCTCTCCCCCCCCGTCCCTCCCCCTCCCCCCCATCTCTCCCCCATCTCTCCCTCTGCCCCATCCCTCCGTCTCTCCCTCTCCCCCCGTCCCTCCCCCCATCTCTCCCTCTCCCCCGTCTCTCCCCCCCTCTCCCCGTCTCTCCCCCCCTCTCCATCTCCCCCCGTCTCTCCCTCTCCCCCCGTCCCCCCTCTCTCTCTCTCCCCCATCACCCCCATCCCCCCCCTCTCTCTCCCCCATCCCCCCTCTCTCTCCCCATCCCCCTCTCTCTCTCCCCCATCCCCCCTCTCTCTCTCCCCCTGTCCCCTGTCCCCCCATCCCCCCTATCCCCCCTCTCTCTCTCCCCCATCACCCCCCGTCCCCCCATCTCTCCCTCTCCCACATCCCCCATCTCTCCCACATCCCCCCATCTCTCTCTCTCCCATCTCTCTCTCTCTCTCCCCATCTCTCTCTCTCCCCCCCCCCATTTCTCTGTCACACAGGCGAGTTACTGTTTTTCTTACCTTCTTCTACCCATTTAGTTGACGTGGACGTCACAGAGATGAGCGCGAGAGTCACCATCACCCGGCTAAGACATGACGGCAAGCTGCGCATCTGAGAAAAGACATACAGAGCATCAGACATGAGCCCTGGGGGGGGCGTTGGTTTACACACAAACCCCCCACTCCGCTGACACACAGGGCTCCATCCACTAAACAGCGCACAGCTACCTGATGTGCTGATTATTTTATTATTGTCATCATTAAAACACCTGAAATATATTGTATTGTTTTCTTGTATCTGCTGGGAGGCAGTTTCACTTATCTACCACCATATCAGTAATATACATTACGTCTAAGCCTCTGAGCATTTTGTTTCAGATTGCTGTCACTCTAGCACAAGCTCACGCGAGAGCCCCAGGGGGTCTAATGAGACCTCCCCCCCACGCATGTGCAGAAAGTGCGGACACTCACTCACATTCAGACAAAAGTGCCCCTCATTGCTCCCCGATGCCCCCTTACCTCCCCTGATGCCCCTCATTCCTCCCCGATGCCACCTCTCCTCCCCAGATTCCTCTTTTTGCTCCCCAATGAAAAAAAGAGGGTAAAGGAACACTACTGAGAGTGCCCTAGCATGCCTGCCAACTGTCCTGCTTTGCAAGGGACAGTCTTGATTTCTCCACTCAGCCCCCACACGCCCTGGAGAATGTATACTGCACACATAGTTTGAGTGACACTCTACCTGCCAAGCTCCACCTCCCAAGCACACTGATTTGCCGAAGTAGAAGGTGGGCGGTATCACAGAGGGAGAAAGTGGAGGAAGCTCAAAAAGGACAACATATAGGAGAAGGAGAGACGATGAGGTATAATGGGGAGGAAATATCGGTGGGACGTCCTCAATCATCAACATGGGGAGAGCTGAACAGGCACAGGGCACAGGGGCCTCCGCCATACCGGCAGTTATTTAGGGCCCGAACCAATCGTAGGGGCCCCTACCTGAGGCTCAAGAGCTGAGAAAGTGATGCAGGAGCTTATCAATATAAAAGATCTATCGGGTCCCTTTTACCCCCCTCCCACCATACCAACAGCATTCCAGGTAAAGAAGAGACCGCCGAGGCTCCTGACAGCTTAGAAGTCTTTCTATAAATCATAAATTAAATAACGTTATTTGTGCAGATCTGATAAATGTGAATATTACTATTAATGATCAATTAGGAAAAAAGGAGGTTACCCCATGTATCTACCCGTTGTACAGCGCTGCGGAATATGACGGCGATATATATATATAAAATTAAATAATAACATCTGCCGATATCTGAAACCTGAAGCGCTCCAGAATCCGACGGTTCTCACGACTCCTGTGTTTAATAAATAGATCTATTATAGCGGGAAAAAAAAGTAATAAAAACATAAAAAAAGTATAAAAATCCCAGAAAATCCGGGGGAAAAAAACACATAACAGCCTGACGGCCGATAAATGAAACTCTTACAGGGTCGGCATCGAAAAGCACAAGGCGGTCGCTTATAAATAAGTAAAAAAAGGGAAATCTGCAAATTCAGTGATTTGGGAGAGAAACAAGAACCTGCCGGCAGATCGGCCCCATCCGGCCCCCGTCTAGTCGCCCCGTTTCTCCTGCTGTAACGACTCAAACCTTAATCAGTCGTTGGTCTCGTCTTAGATTCAGGAGTTGTATGTCTATCCCATGCATGTTTAATACCCTCACTATATTACCCTCTACCACTTCTGCTGGGAGGCTGTTCCACTTATCTACTACCCTCTCAGTAAAGTAAAACCTCCTTCTATCCCATCACAGCCTCTGACCCTCTAGTGTTAGATTCCGGTCTCTTTGTTCTCCTAGTAACTGGAAGGAAAGTGAGTGCTGATACCCGATCTGTGGCTCCCGCCGTTACACCACCACAACCCCCCCCCGCCCCGCCCCGCCGTTACACCCCTCGCAGATCTCACCTTCAGCTCCCCGCTGGCTCCCGGTTCCTGCGCATTGTAACGGGGCGAAGATTCAGGGCAACATCCTGCGCCTTCCTAACTGCTCGCGAGCCCTGCGGCCGGTAACATGAGCCGGGGCAGCTCAGACCCAACCCCCCCCCCACGAGAGCTCTGTAACCGGAGCAGGGGGGCCAGTGCCAAGAGCCGCCCCGCCCCCTACACATCACAGGGGCAACACATGGGGGCAACACGGCTACAGCCACACAGCGATATCTGTAACCCCGCCTGGACCGGGAGAACAGAACAACCGAAACAACACAACGGTGTCAAACACAGCAACAATGTAACAAAACAACAACAATAACAGAGTAACAACAACGTAACACAAACGTATCACTCAAACACAGAACCTGTCGGCACATCGGCCCCATCCGGCCCCCGTCTAGTCGCCCGTTTCTCCTGCTGTAAAGACTCAAACCTTAATCAGTTGTTGGTCTCGTCTTAGATTCAGGAGCCGTATGTCTATCCCATGCATGTTTAATACCCTAACTGTATTACCCTCTACCACTTCTGCTGGGAGGCTGTTCCACTTATCTACCACCCTCTCTGTTAAATAAAACCTCATTATATTCCTGCACAGGGAGAGCACGAGGGTCTCTCGGAACGTGGGGGTTTACATATGCTTCTTTTCAGCTGAGTTGAGTGTCGGTGGAGCCTGGAACGTATTAGAGAGGCACTCAGTATCATTATAGGCTGAAGCTGCCAGCACCACTCCTATCACTCAGAGGTTTGGCCGGCTCTCCCAGACACACAAACCGATCATTTCAAAATATTTGCAGATTGGGCCAAAAATCCAAATTTCCATAAACCGGTTCCCGGAATAAAACAAAGGAATGAGCTGCCAACCGTCCTGGAAAGACTGGGAACGCCAAAAAAGGAGTCCTAACCCTTTGTGTGCCGGGAGCGCCAAATAAAGCGAAACACAAGGGTTAAAAATTCACATGGATTTCGGGCCCCCGCAGGCCCCCCATGGTCCTCCTACCACAATTAGCCCACCAGGTCTCCAAGTCTAGAAAAGGGGGCACCAGTCCCTAAAATCTGTAAAGGGGCCACCTGGGCCACAAAAACCAATAAGGGGCCCCGCGGTACTGGCTGAGCCCCTGATAAAATGATCACAAGTTATTGAGTATTCTCCCTCCCGTACGCTGCGAGGGAATGACGAGAGAAATCGGTGACACTTTGTATCTCGGGTAATGAAAATCCCCGTTTTTTTATCTCATTTTTCCACTATAATCTATGTACGGATTGCCATTACCCGTTATACATTTTCCTCCGGTACTGGATCCACCCCAGTATTCCCTGCGTTTCCATATAACGAGGGATTATTGAGTTCCGTAGCCAGGGTTCCAGACGGAACGGCCAGTTACTCCAGAATCCGCAGCTGAAAGAGTTAAGATCGCCGCCGTCATACTGGAGGGTCCCGGCCCTTTGTAAATGAGTCATCTTTCCGCTATGTCTCTCACCTGACGGCCCCCGACGGCCCCCGACCAATGAAAAAAAAATGGACACTTTCACTTTCTGTTCCCCTAAAAATGACGGATCCGGAACGTTCCGGGATTAATGAGGATTAATAATACTGGGCACCGGGCACCACGTCGGGGACACCGGAGGAACCTGAATATTTTAATCAGAATGAATATATTATAGAATGTCCATTATTAAAGCTGCCGTCCCACTTGGAGAAACTTTAAGTGCAGTCCCTGAAAAAGATTAAATAATTATTTCTGGGAAGTTTGAAAGGGGCAGGTGCATGCTTTATCTCGGGGGGGAGAGTATATAATATATAATATGAGTAATATAAAGGATATAACGGGTTATAAGGACGGGATTAGTTATACGGCCGGAGAATATATAATATATAATATGAGGAATATACAGGGATATAACGGGTTATAAGGACGGGATTAGGTATACGGCCGGAGAATATATAATATATAATATGAGGAATATACAGGGATATAACGGGTTATAAGGACGGGATTAGTTATACGGCCGGAGAGTATATAATATATAATATGAGGAATATACAGGATATAACGGGTTATAAGGATGGGATTAGTTATACGCCCGGAGAGTATATAATATATAATATGAGGAATATACAGGGATATAACGGGTTATAAGGACGGGATTAGTTATACGGGGGGGAGAGTATATAATATATAATATGAGTAATATAAAGGATATAACGGGTTATAAGGACGGGATTAGTTATACGGGGGGAGAGTATATAATATATAATATGAGGAATATACAGGGATATAACGGGTTATAAGGACGGGATTAGTTATACGGCCGGAGAGTATATAATATGAGGAATATACAGGATATAACGGGTTATAAGGACGGGATTAGTTGTACGGCCGGAGAGTATATAATATATAATATGAGGAATATACAGGGATATAACGGGTTATAAGGACAGGATTAGTTATACAGCCGGAGAGTATATAATATATAATATGAGGAATATACAGGATATAACGGGTTATAAGGACGGGATTAGTTATACGGGGGGAGAGTATATAATATATAATATGAGGAATATACAGGGATATAACGGGTTATAAGGACGGGATTAGTTATACGGGGGGAGAGTATATAATATATAATATGAGTAATATAAAGGATATAACGGGTTATAAGGACGGGATTAGTTATACGGCCGGAGAGTATATAATATATAATATGAGGAATATACAGGGATATAACGGGTTATAAGGAGAGGATTAGTTTTACCCCACGTATTGCTGTGGTTTGCCCCTGTGCCAGTTAGGGACGCCGTGCCCAGTGACCGCTGCCCGGCGGCTTCTCTCGTGTTTGTCACATTGTATATTTATTCACCCGTTTCCCGTCCTGGCCGGAGATCTAATAAATGTGCTTATTTTTGGACGGGTGACAGACGGCGCAGTGACGGCTTCCTCCGCTCAGGGGACCGAGGTTTGTTTGGTGCAATAAGATGACGGGGATGCCACCCACCCGGCGATAGGGGTAATAAAAACACAAGGACATTAAACTGATCCATACAGATCGAGCAAATGGCATATAAAACCAGCGACAACCAACCGGTGAGAATAAACTCAGCCCAATAATAATAATAAATATGCAATGGGAATCAAGGATAGAAAGAGGAACAGAAATCAAAGGGTTAAGAAACATGTAATTATAATGTTTTTTTACTATATAAATGAAAAGGGGCAAATATTATAATATATAATACAGCTCAATAACTGACAGAGGAGGAGGAAAGGGGGGCATTAATGAGGAAAGAGGGGTAGAGGGAAGGAGAGAGGGGCGACGGGGAAAAAGGGGACATTAAGGGAGGAAAGGGGGGTATCGGGTAGGAAAAGGGGCAACAAGGGAGAAAAGGGGGCATAGTGGAGGCAAGGTAGATATCAGCAGAGGAAAAGGGGGCTCAAGGGGAGTAAAGGGGGGTCATGGCTCAAGAGGAGGAAAAAGTCAAGAAAGGATTGTTCATCGCATTATTCTGGATACCAGCTCTGCACCCGGCAAATAAATAAATCATTATTATCATTATTATCATTATTATTATTTTATGAATTTCATTTTTATTTTATTTTTATTTTGCACAAATCTGGGGAAATTGGGATTTCAGATCAGTCCTGATTCCACCCAAATCCCTGAGCGTGACGTTTGGATTCATCCACAAAAATTAACCTTAGAAGAACCCAAACGGAAGCCAACGTGGAAGGAATGTCCACGAGGTTCTCGCAGAGCGTCCTCCCCGCCTCGCTGGGACCAGGAGACGCGGCTGCTGGGCGGCTGATCGCAGGGAGCCGCCGGTGGGAGCGGGCGAGTCGGCGGCTGCCGCGTGAAACGGTTTTATATACATCCTGAGAAACCATTAAACAAAACATCCAACTAAACGCAATGATCTGATGAGCATGGCAGACCGGCCCCTCCGGCCCATCTACCTGTAAAGACTCAAACCTTAATCAGTCGTCGGTCTTGTCTTAGATTCAGGAGCCGGATGTCTATCCCATGCATGTTTAATACCCTCACTGTATTACCCTCTACCACCTCTGCTGGGAGGCTGTTCCACCTATCTTCCATCTAAGCCTTTGTCTGGGGTATAATTTGGCTTTAATCTGTTGAGTTGAATGAGGGCATCCATATGGCAAACAATTATTTTCGCGTCCCGATTACCCTGTGAGAAGGCGACAGGTGTTTATCGCAGCTAATTGTGTTCCAGACAAAGCCTCGCCGCACAGACGGGCTGGAAAAAGCAAATGATCTGAAGCCAAATCCTTATCTGTATTTGCCCGGATCAGTTTGACGAACGTTTACCCAAAATATCGCCCCGTTCACAGGCGTCACGGACACCGACCAGCTGCCTCTCGCCGGGAAGTAAAGGTGATCCGTCTCCTTCACCGAGTTTATCCGAGACACATTCACTCACTACGGCATCATCAGATTTACCCGAGTGACGAGTGGCAGCCTGTGGCAGAGTCAGCATTATCCGAGCGATTTCCTGTCCTGACGTCCCCTCCCTTCCTCTTGACCCGCCCTCACAAAGGCTGCCTGAACCAATCAGCAACAACCAGCAACTTAACAACAGGTTAAAGATCCCGGGAACAGGAAGTGAAGATGGCGGCTACCATGGGATACACATGGGGGGGGGGTTGGTTAATACATACAAATTGCTTATTTTAACCCCTTAACAATCAATGATGTCACAGACAAATAATATGTGCGGAATTGCGAATTTAAAAAAAAAAATTAAACATTTCTATTTTGAAATAGTAATACGCTACTTATGGGCCTATAACGTACAAAAAAAGTAAAAAGACATAAAAAGATATAAAAGCATACAAACATTGGGACAAATATTAGAATCTGTGAAGCAGGTTTTTCTGTTAGCTTTTGTAGATGAGAAAAAGATTTATCTTTTCATATAAAACTTGATTGTCACGGAGCTGGCTAGTCCCAGCGACTGCCTCCGCTGTCTTTTGCTCCCTTAGCCTGGGACTCCACACTTTCCCCGGTTCCCCAGTCACTCGCCGAGACTCAGTGTCGGGTAAAACCAAACGAAGACTGATTTATTTCTCACACACAGATATATCCAGCAAAACACACATTATATATATATATATATCACACACACACATTATATATATATATATCACACACACACACACAATATATATATATATCACACACACACATTATATATATATATATATATCACACACACAATATATATATATATCTATCACACACACACATTATATATATATATCTATCACACACACACACATTATATATATATATATCACACACACACATTATATATATATCACACACACACATTATATATATATATATATCACACACACACATTATATATATATCTATCACACACACACATTATATATATATATATATATATCACACACACAATATATATATATATCTATCACACACACACATTATATATATATATATCACACACACACATTATATATATATATATATATATCACACACACACATTATATATATATATATATATATATATATCACACACACATTATATATATATATATATATCACACACACACATTATATATATATATCTATCACACACACACACATTATATATATATATCACACACACACATTATATATATATCACACACACACATTATATATATATATATATCACACACACACATTATATATATATATATCACACACACACACATTATATATATATATCACACACACACACATTATATATATATATATCACACACACAATATATATATATATATCACACACACACATTATATATATATCACACACACACATATATATATATCCAGCAAAACACACATTAACATAAAACAAGATATTGGGACACAAACCGCCTACTTAATCTGCCTCCCAGAGACAACAGGGGCAGTAACGGGATTAACAATACAATAGGGGGGGGAGACTGATTTATACAACATTAAACTGAAACAATGGCGGCCTCTCCCTGGTGGCAGATCCTGGCTGTCTGCCGGAGATAATCCCCTCAGCCAGTGATGAGATGATACTGCTGGGGGGGACACAGAAGCCTTTACAAACCCAGGGCCCATAGTCAATAGGGAGGAGGCTGGCAGTCAGGCTTCTCCAGTGGCCCCAGTGATGGAGGCTTCCGTCACAATGATAAAAAAAATATTTATATATATTGTTATTTCCGTGCAAATAATAAATATTATTATTATTTTTATTATTAGTATTATTTTAAATATCTGAATTAAAAAAGAGCTGGAATGACTCAATTTTAGTTTTTTTCTGTATTGGTTTTTTACATTTTTGTTCAGATGGAGAATAAATTATTTTTGAAGTTGGTCTGAATTTTTCATTTCTTTTTAACCCCTTAAACTGTATGTTTTTATTATTATGTTAATAATCTGTGTGTCTATTTAAATATTTAAAGGGCCGGTGCAGTGAAAAGGGCCATTCAGGATTATTATTGAGAAACAAGCAGCCAATCAGGAAGCATCTTCTGTTTACATGGAGTCCTGTTGGTCATGCGCAGGTCTGGTCACAGTATGAGCGCCGTTGTGACATTTGTATCACGAAGCTCCCGTTCCAAGTCCAAGTCAGCCTCTGAGTACCGAAGCTGCCGGTTGTCGCAATAAACCGCTGAGATATAAATCAGGTCGTCAGGACTGTACCAGCGAATCCAGGAGTGTTGGCAGCTATGCAACAGCCTCTTACATAAGCAGCTTTATAAGGCGGAGCGCAAACTTTATAAAAAGCATCGGAAAACTAAAATAAAAAAGAATGAAACGCGCCCAACGTGCTGGTAACGAGCGCCGGCAGCCCGGCACCAGATTTCCTGCCAACGCAGCACTAATCACACGCGTGTAAAGCCTTCTCTAGGAGATACGGTATCGGGACTGGGGAACAATGAGCTGTGGGTCTGGCGGTATGATATATGGGGCCGGGGGGCAAAGAGCCCCCCTCACCCCGGACTTGGACCTTTATTGTGGAAAGTCTGGGAATTCCTTAAAAAAAAGCCTCTAAGAAACTCCAAATGTGACAAATCCGTAAACCGGAATATTTGCCAATTCCAAAAATAACCTTTAGAGCCTCCAACTGCTGAACGGAGTAGTCATTACAGGGAACATCCCATCGCCGGCCTCCTTATGTGCCGGATCAGGGGTCCCCAGAAAGAGAGCGCACCCCGCTTACTGCGCGGCAGTCCTGTCACCCCTTAATAACGGTGGTGACGCGAACCAAACATTAATTACCCTCTCGGGATTCTTACAAATAAATCTCAGCTGATTAAAATAACAACAGAGAGAAGTCATGTGACATCTAAGCATCCCGACACGAGCATAATAAAGTAAAACTAGAAATATTGCGTCTAATGATACATTTACAAAAGTGTTACATCCAGCATGGGGCTAAGATGGCACTGATAAGCTGTTTGGGGGGCTAAGATGGCACTGATAAGCTGTTTGGGGGGCTAAGATGGCACTGATGAGCCGTTTGGGGGCTAAGATCATGGCGCTCACAAGCTGTTTGGGGGTAAAGCTGGCACTGTGGGACATGTTGTTTGGTGAAGATGGGAGTTGGGGTCTCCCCAGGGAAGATTTTGCACCCCGTGGGAGCACATTGAGAATCTCCTGCTTCAAATGTTAAGGCTGGGAAGGTCTCGAAGTCTTAAAGTCCTGAAGTCCTAAAGTCCTAAAGTCCTAAAGTCATGTCTCTGCTGTCAGCGTTAAGGAGCCTGCAATGCTTTCCTTAAAACGTCCCTGTGATACATTTATTATTCCATCACCTCCTGGGGGGGCACGGTACCTGCGCGGGGTCCGGGGACAGAGGCCGCCGGCTGATATCATACGGTGATCCGTATCTCAAGTATGATGGCTGAGAATGATAGGACTTAAAAGCCAGGGCAAGGTTCACAGCTAACCCTGCCTGCTTCTATTAATTTACTTAAGGGATGCAAGTAACACACAACATTAACACAACTCTCACAACTCTCAGCCAGCACACTCATAGTAGTGTCAATGCCCTTGAAGAAGGGAAGACATCCGTGTCCTTGACGTGTCCCTCTTCCCGTGTGCGGGCACCATGTTTCCACGGTCACTGAATGTATGGAATGCGTGCCGTGAAGATACATTCCCTGCGAGGAGGAAGGAGATCCGGAGAATTCCATCAACGACAGATTTATAGCTTCATAAAACGGCTTCATCCGACCACAGAGAGGGCCACGGGGGCCACGGGGGCCACGTCCATAAGGGACAGCCGCATGTGCAGAGATAGTCACGGTATCTGAATTATTATTATTCACATTATTATTACTATTATTATTGTTATTATTACCAGTATTATTATTTCTCACATTATTATTATTATTATTCACATTATTATTATTATTATTACCGGTATTATTATTATTATTACCGGTATTATTATTATTATTACCGGTATTATTACTATTATTATTACCGGTATTATTATTATTATTTCTCACATTATTATTATTATTATTACCGGTATTATTATTATTTCTCACATTATTATTATTCACATTATTATTATTATTCACATTATTATTATTATTACCGGTATTATTATTATTTCTCACATTATTATTCACATTATTATTATTATTACCGGTATTATTATTATTATTTCTCACATTATTATTATTCACATTATTATTATTATTATTATTACCGGTATTATTATTATTATTATTTCTCACATTATTATTATTATTATCGGTATTATTATTATTATTACCGGTATTCTTATTATTATTATTTCTCACATTATTATTATTATTACCGGTATTATTATTATTTCTCACATTATTATTATTCACATTATTATTATTATTCACATTATTATTATTATTACCGGTATTATTATTATTTCTCACATTATTATTCACATTATTATTATTACCGGTATTATTATTATTATTTCTCACATTATTATTATTCACATTATTATTATTATTATTATTACCGGTATTATTATTATTATTTCTCACATTATTATTATTATTATTATTATCGGTATTATTATTACTGGTATTATTATTATTATTATTTCTCACATTATTATTATTATTACCGGTATTATTATTATTTCTCACATTATTATTATTCACATTATTATTATTATTATTCACATTATTATTATTATTACCGGTATTATTATTATTTCTCACATTATTATTATTCACATTATTATTATTATTATTCACATTATTATTATTATTACCGGTATTATTATTATTATTTCTCACATTATTATTATTCACATTATTATTATTATTATTCACATTATTATTATTACCGGTATTATTATTATTATTTCTCACATTATTATTATTCACATTATTATTATTATTATTAAATGCTGGACAATTATCTTCTACATAAAGAGGGTTAGGCGTAAAAATTATTCAGCTTACAAAATTCCAAACTTCTATCACCATAGTAACCAAATAAAACGGTCCAATCATCAGAAACATTCCACCGGTTGTTATGGTGACGAGAGAACTTTCTAATCTTGGCACCTTTTGTAAAAAAAAAAAAAAAACACAAAAAAGCCCCTCTATAAACATATCTGGGGACTGTCAGGGTTCCCCCGGAGTCTCAGGTTTTTGCACCAGTCTCAGGGTCTCGGGGCAGATTCTCCGGGTCACTCAGTCTGACTCCTTCTTATTCCTCCCCGTTGGGATCATATAAGACTCCCAGTTGGTACTTTTGCTCCCAGTATGTTATGGTTGATATCCCTGCTTGAATGCAGGTGACTCCATTAAGTGTATCTTTAAATAATGACAAATCTTGATGGGCTATTAAAGGGTTAATACTTCAAGTGTCTCGGGGGCAACTCATTAAGAAAGTATCCCCCCCAGCCAGTGTTCCCTCTAAGCTGTGCGTTTGTGCATGCGCATAGAATTTTTAGAGTGCGCACAGCAGTTTTTCCCAATAAAAAGAATATATATATTTTTTGATAGTTTACGCGGCGCGGATTTTGTGCGCGCAAAGAGAAATTTTCTGCGCACGCCACCTACGAAAAATTAGATGGAACATTGCCCCCAGCCAGTCTGAACTGTAAGCTCTGCGGGTCAGTCTGACAGCTGCTGCCCGCGGGTTCGTAGAATCCATGCTCAATGTGCGTGGAGGGAATGGGGAGGAAATACCGCCGGGGGGGTAATAAGTTTAACACATTCTGGATATTCTGTGATGTTATTTCACTTTCCCGGTCACAGAAACCTCGGCGGTCCCTTATTCAGATCACTTAATATCCGAACGCACTTCGTAAAGCACTGAGTACATAAATGTATACATCCGTACTACTCCATCCCATAACCCACACCTGCCACTAATAGATTGTCAGCTCCTGTGCGCCGGCCCCCCTCGCCAGGCGGTACTAGTTATGCCTGTTTACCTGTTGTACGGCGCTACAGAATATGGAGGCGCTATAAGACCTGATGAATAATTCTATCCTCCGTGTGGGCAGTCAATGCCTCACTTTAACCCTCTCAGAGCCTGGTGGGCGCTGCACGGCACAGCAGGGGTTAAGCCATTAATAACCCCGCGTTGGCCGGGTGTATATATAAACTGCAGCAGGTAGCACAGTGGAAATATTACAAATACCACCTCCCCCCAGAGGGGGATCGCTCCGCTGTTTATAATGATAAATCCCGTGTACGGGAAGGACTCCAGTTCCTTTTAAAGGCAAAAATGTCAGCCCGTTCCGCACTCCGCATAAGGACAGGGCCGCGGCAGGAAGGGGCGGGGCAGGGGTGTTATTATGGGATGTGTGTTTCGGTTACCAAGGCGGAGGGGTACGTTACAGCCGGCCAAACGCCGCTATCATCAGAAGCGACATCGCATTTAAATGCACCGTGTAGCACTGAACCACGCAAAATGGGGTCCCTTCCATAATTATTCCGGGAACGCGTAATTGTCATGTGACTCAGATGCCAAAGAAACAGAAAAAAAGCTTCTTAAAAGTTTCTGTGTTGTTTTTTTTATGTGATTAACAAGGACGCTTTTAAAAGTCCAAAGTAATGGGGGAGGGGTGAGAAGAAATTCACGGACACCTCTGCCGGTACACGGATCCGATTCCAAGCAGCCCATCTGTTAATAAATAAACTCTTTGATCACCATAAATCATCGCTCACACTCCGCTCGGAGCTCACACTCACACTCTGCTTCGATGGCCAACGTATTAAGTCAGGAGGATAAGATGTCCCTGATTTTAGGAGACAGTCCCTTCCTTGAGGTTCCTCTTCCCAGAAATATCCCTCCGAAAACTAAAGGTAAATTCCATTAGAAAGTAACCGAAGTCCGTTCCTCCATAGACTTTCATTAACCATAGAGTCCGGCTGGGTGAGTAAAACCCAGCCGTTCCTTGCTTAACGCATTCAGCACTCTACGGAGTCAGGGAGTCAGGAGAATTTTACTTGAAACGGTTTAAGTGGCGCAGAATTTATCCGCCAGACGTCACAAAGTCATCAGAAATCCACTCAGAACAAAAAACGTCTCCGGATTATTCGATAAAGTATTTGGTCAACTTCCCAAAAATACAGAAACCCAGAACCTGCCGGCAGATCGGCCCCCGGCGGCCCCCGTCTAGACTGTAAAGACTCAAACCTTAATCAGTCGTTGGTCTCATCTTAGATTCAGGAGCCGTATGTCTATCCCATGCATGTTTCATACCCTCACTGTATTACCCTCTACACCTCTGCTGGGAGGCTGTACCACTTAGCTACCACCCTCTCAGTAAAGTAAAACTTCCCTCCATTCTTTGTATCTATACCATTACCCATAATGCACTGCCCGGCAGGGACTGCTATGCTGCGGCTGATTCACGACCCAATACTAACAGGACAATCATCCGCTCGCTCGATGTCGCTCTCCTCTCAGCCCAGAGGTCGCCGTCCTCCACCCCGCCGCTCAGTCATTCCCACTCCCGCTGCTTGTGACGGATCGCAGGCTGTTCAATGCCCCCCCCCCCGATCAGTCACCATCCGCATACATCAAAGGTCCCATTATGTGCGCCTTTCGCTGCGGACAAAGCGGGTATACATGCAATCAGGTGACTCACTGCAAAGCCCTCGGGTCACCAATGGGTTAACTTATTCAATCCCCAAATACTCTGTGACTTTATATTTAAGAATAAAAAACAGTAACAACCCCAGCACTGTATACAGTAATATAACCCCCAGCACTGTATACAGTAATATAACCCCCAGCGCTGTATACAGTAATATAACCCCCAGCACTGTATACAGTAATATAACCCCCCCAGCGCTGTATACAGTAATATAACCCCCAGCGCTGTATACAGTAATATAACCCCCAGCACTGTATACAGTAATATAACCCCCAGCACTGTATACAGTAATATAACCCCCCCAGCGCTGTATACAGTAATATAACCCCCAGCGCTGTATACAGTAATATAACCCCCAGCGCTGTATACAGTAATATAACCCCCAGCGCTGTATACAGTAATATAACCCCCCGCGCTGTATACAGTAATATACCCCCCAGCGCTGTATACAGTAATATAACCCCCAGCGCTGTATACAGTAATATAACCCCCAGCACTGTATACAGTAATATCACCCCCAGCGCTGTATACAGTAATATAACCCCCAGCGTTGTATACAGTAATATAACCCCCAGCGCTGTATACAGTAATATAACCCCCCAGTGCTGTATACAGTAATATACCCCCCAGCGTTGTATACAGTAATATAACCCCCAGCGCTGTATACAATAATATAACCCCCCAGCGCTGTATACAGTAATATAACACTCCCAGCGCTGTATACAGTAATATAACCCCCAGCGCTGTATACAGTAATATAACCCCCCAGCGCTGTATACAGTAATATAACCCCCAGCGCTGTATACAGTAATATAACCCTCCAGCGCTGTATACAGTAATATAACCCCCAGCGCTGTATACAGTAATATAACCCCCAGCGCTGTATACAGTAATATAACCCCCAGCGCTGTATACAGTAATATAACCCCCAACACTGTATACAGTAATATACCCCCCGCGCTGTATACAGTAATATAACCCCCAACACTGTATACAGTAATATAACCCCCCAGCGCTGTATACAGTAATATAACCCCCCAGCGCTGTATACAGTAATATAACCCCCCAGCGCTGTATACAGTAATATAACCCCCAGCACTGTATACAGTAATATAACCCCCAGCTCTGTATACAGTAATATAACCCCCCAGCGCTGTATACAGTAATATAACCCCCAGCGCTGTATACAGTAATATAACCCCCAGCGCTGTATATACAGTAATATAACACCGGACCGCGTATTATTCTGCAGCCCCCCCCCAAACACCTGGGTTGGATGTAGATCCCTGTGAATCGTGGAAATTTGTCCAGATCTTATGGAAAAAGAGGCCGCGTTTATTTACTTTTCTGATATGTGGAATGTAAGAGCGAAGTCACAATTCTGCCGTTAGATGAGGTCACAGCGCTGCAGAGAGATCTGGCTAAAGTCATTACGATGTCATTTGCCTTATATATATATATTAAAAAATTACTAAAACATGAATATAATCAATGCATTATACAGGGGGCCGGACACTGATTTATCTATACATTATACAGGGGCCGGACACTGATTTATCTATACATTATACAGGGGGCTGTCACTGATATAACTATACATTATACAGGGGGCCGGTCACTGATTTATCTATACAGTATACAGGGGGCCGGCTCGCTGATATAACTATACATTATACAGGGGCCGGTTCGCTGATTTAGCTATACATTATACAGGGGCCAGCTCACTGATTTATCTATACATTATACAGGGGGCCGGTCACTGATTTATCTATACATTATACAGGGGGCCGGTCACTGATTTATCTATACATTATACAGGGGCCGGCTCGCTGATTTATCTATACATTATACAGGGGGCCGGCTCGCTGATTTATCTATACATTATACAGGGGGCCGGTCACTGATTTATCTATACATTATACAGGGGTCGGCTCGCTGATTTATCTATACATTATACAGGGGGCCGGTCGCTGATTTATCTATACATTATACAGGGGCCGGTTACTGATTTATCTATACATTATACAGGGGGCCGGTCACTGATTTATCTATACATTATACAGGGGGCCCGCTCTGCCCTTCCTGCAGGAGAAGCCCGGGTTGGCCGTCATAATGAATAAAATCAGGGAGAGGGAATTATTTATCTGAAGGCGACCCGTATGCTGTTCATGGTTTAGTGAATAAAGCCCGTTCATATGACATCATTTTTTCTTGCTGTCACCCACTGGGCAAAAGGTGACAGAATACATAATGGGGGGGGCGCACCATAGCCGCACCAATTCTCGGGTTCCCCTATCTAAAGAGACAGTCAGTTTTGGGGCAGCCCTCTCATGGTGTTTGCCAGCTGAGCGCCCTGACCCAGCAGTGTTGGTCCTGCGCAGCGGGGCAGCCCTCTCATGGGTATGGTGTTTGCCAGCTGAGCGCCGTGACCCAGCGGTGTTGGTCCTGCGCGGCGGGGCAGCTCGGGAACGCCGTGTTCTGTTCCTTCGCATTCCCGGGAACTATTAAAAGGTAAAAGCAGACGGCGGGTGACAGCTTTTTCCGTCCGTCTCTCTGCTTCATCTGAAAGTTCTGAAAAATGTAGGAGGGTCCCTGGAAATAAGTCGGCAGGCCCCCCCCCCCCCCCCCCCCCCCCCCGCCACATGGACTGACTGCTGCTGTTACCCCCGGTGGCTATTAATCACCCGGCTAACTGCCCCCCGGGGATCTGGGAAGCGTTTCAAGCTGCGACCCAAATATCCTCTTCCTACTGCGAGGCCGGAGAGAGAGAATCCACCGCCCTGTGCATGATTAATATTATTCATTGGTTTATATAGCGCCATCATAGTCCACAGCGCTGTACAATAGACTGTTATAGGATATTCTTAAAAGGGGAATTTCCACAGAAAACTTTGGCACAAAAATAAAAATAAATAACCAATAAACATTATTATATATAGCGGAATATAGCAATGCCTTCCTTACTGGGCTTTCCTTAATCAGATTTATCAGAAGAAGCTGCAGCTTCAGAGCTGCAGCACGCTGCCTCCTACTTTGGGCTACTTTCACACAAGTATTGGCTGCCTGAAGCAGCCAATCGCTGACAGAGGAATGCCAAGTAGAAGAAGTAAAGCATACGGTGTGCACAGTGCCAGAGAGCTGCGATAAAGGACTCGATGTGCTCAATATCAGGAAGCTGGAGTAAAGCCTGAAATGACTTTCATCCGTACTGATCGTGTGCACAATGCCAGGCTGCTCCTGAAAGCCCCGGCTGTGTCCTGGAAGAAGGTCCGCGCTGGCCTCCGTGCGCCCCTTTTGCACGTGGGACAACACGGCAGGATTTCATCAAAGACGTTATTGAGCCAGAAGGAGCTCAACGTCGGACAACAAAATAAATAACGGAAATGAAAGCGTTCGGTTAGGAGGGGCGTCTGGCCAATTTGGGGTTATTTGGATTAGAAAAAAAAACCACCTACCAGGGGGTTATAATTATTAGACGCAAATAAATGAAATTTAAATAAGGAGATTTAACTGGGAAACCATTCATTTCATCATTTCGCCCGGCGAGGCGGGGGGCGAGCGGGAGACGGGCGGCTTCCATGAAAGGGTGGTAATGAGTGACGTTTCCTTATTTGCATTGGAGGCTCGTCGTCTCAGGAAGGCTTTTAGGTTATCGGGAAATGTTAGATTTGTTTGTAGCTGCGAGTGAAGCCTGGCCCGGAGTAAGCGTGTGCGACGGCCCTCAAATGCTTTCACCCAAGCGTTACCTACATGCCTCCTCTTCTACCGGCTCCCTCTGGGGGCTATTCACAAAGGTTTGAGTTCATAGATGAGTTGAGTTCCTCAGGCCAACTCACCTTAGTTTCCCTGAAGTGATCGCCACGGTCAAAATGACCACGGATCAACTTCAAGACGGCCAAGACGTTCCAAAGCCAACCTGGATTTTAGGAGAACGCCATTAACTTCCACAAGAGAAATCTTGACGACCGAGTCACCGGCGACCTGACCGCCGTCCCGCGTGATCTTTTCTGCTGCCAACCCAACAGCAATCGAGAACTTAACGGAAACTCAACGGGGGCTACTCGACCCTTGAAAAACAGATGACGCGCCGCTCATGGTGGCGGAAGGTTTTGATTGGTCACATTCCTTCTCAAACTGAGGCTCTGTGTAGGGTGTGAGGGCGTAAAACTGTGCGACAATGGAGAGGATTCGCCACATTTACGATGGAGCCCAGAAGAGAATCCAAACGGGGCAGCATGACACACAAGTGGCACGATGGTCAGGGCAGGCGGCAGGGGAATAGCACTGACTAGCAAGCACCTCTGTACCTCGCCAGGTGATGAGTGGTACCCGGATGTTGCGGCCATAGCTACCCGCATTTTCTCAGGTTATTGGGAGCACCCAGGTACCCGTCTGCAACCTGGCTGACCCAGGGACTGCTGAGGCTATCACCTCCTCGACTCTAACCACGGCTGCCGGCAGGAGGCAGGTAACCCAGTCAGCAGGGTTGGTGAACCGGAGCAATTCTGGTCTGAAGAGCTCCGGTGTTTTGTTTGCCATGGTTCCTCAATGGCACCGAGCGCCCGGCACCAATGGGAACAAAGCAAGCAGTGTCACCATGTAACACAAGCCCAACGGGCACCTTATTACATATACAGGTTCCGGCAGTTGGGGCTGTGATTTATAAGCCGTCTTCCGACAGCCTGTCCTGGCTGCCAGCGGTTATTCATGTATGAAAATGTGCCGCATACCTCGATGACCCCATACTCGGCACATCTGTGCTCCTTCTGCTGCCGCAGGGAACCAATTATTGGCGAATCGCGGCTATTACAGTCAATTAGGAGGCGTGAAACATCCTCGTTACCGCTTCGGGATCATGATGTCACTTCCTCCGGGCAACAATTTCCTTTTAAAGGGACAGTCGCGCCTGAAACGCCCGGGATTTGATAAATTTTTTTAAACCAACAACCCCTTTCCTGCAGCCGCGAGACCAGATGGGGCGACGGTACATAAAAAAAAATCCTACAGTAAGGGCGGTAAAGATGCGGAATTCGCCGGCTGTCGGGATCGAGCCGTCAAAGGCGTTTCTGGATGATATTTTGTATCAAAGAGAGAAATCGAATAATTAATAAATATAAAGAGATTTTTGGTGTACAGAAGAATTTGTGCAATTTAAAGATAAATCAGGATTCCGTGGGATTGGCCATTCTGTGTCACATTGTACATGAACCGATTTGTGATTGGCTGAGCACGGTCCTTAAAAAAGACCGGGATTGGGCTAAAGCTTAAAGCAGAAGGATGGGAAGGATGATAGAATCTGAGGAATAACTCCAGATGGCGGCCAAAAGCTCCGGTTTACATGAAATAAAAAATCTTATTTACAACCCGATCCAGTAACCGGTTACCGGGCAGAGAACGGCGGGCAGCCGGCTATTAGCCACCGAGGCTGCAACCCGGAGCCCTGTATATATTTATCATTTATTTATCAGATTCATTATTTTTTTAAGGCATGTGTTTCCGTTAGAAGGCGTTCGATCTGCTCCCTGCGCATGCACAGGATCCCAGTGGATCCTCAGGATTTAACCCTCCCCGGATCTGGCCACCAGCACGCCAGCCCGCGGAATCCTGGGTAAATTCTATGCGCTGTATAAATAAATGATAATAATAGCGCGTTCCCTACAGCCTCAGCATGAAAAATGATCATTAAAGGACCTGCAGGAAACAAATAAAAGTCACTTAGCTTAAGTAGAAGCTGCAGCGCTAGGGGTAGCACAGTAATGATTCCAAAGCTTCAAAAGCCGTGCGAGAATACGGAGAATACCGTGGATGCGGGGAGCCAGCTCTTTACATCAAAGTCTCGGGGATTTTCATTTCCACCCGATCCCCTCCAGCTGGATTCCTGCCAGTCTCAACTCGCTCTCCAAGTCGTTTAAGTCACTTCCCAGAGATCCCGGCACCCAAACAAGCAAACAAATCCATTCCGTTCCCCTGTGCAGCTCCCTCCCCCAATTCCATCCCACTTCTGGTGGGAGGCTGTTCCACTTATCTACTACCCTCTCAGTAAAGTAAAACTTCCTTCCTCTGCTCCTCTAGTGTTAGATTCCGGTCTCTTGTTGTAACTTTTCTCCTCCTTTGAAATAAATTCCCTCCTGTACTTTATTAACCCCTTTATGTATTTAAATGTCTCTCCCCCCTCTCTCTTCCCCCCCCTGTCTGTCTTCTCTTTTCCAGGTGCAAAAAGACATAAAAAATATACACAATTCAGCCCAAAATCTAAAAGGGAAAGGTCGCTTTTATTATTACTATTATTACTATGATTATTTTATTATTATTGTTAATATTATTATTATCTTTTATTTATATAGCCCCAAATATCCCCGCAGAGCTTCTAACAGTCCCTACATTCATACAGGACTAGAACTAACAGACTAAGACAAACCGATCCATTAGGTAGGGAGGACTGGGCTTGTGAGCTTACAATCTCATACTGATACTGAACACAGAGCATCTCATAAGAGAGACGATGAAGGCGTAAAGGATTCTGGGTAATGCCAATGACACGTCGTTCCACCCACAGAAGACATTAATGGCCCCTCTAATAAACTTCAGCAAAGCCTCTGAAAGAATAAAAACCTGGAACCGGTTAATGAGGTTCTGTTGTTATGGCGACTGCACCTGTTTACACCTTAAATTGTTGGGTTTGCTGTTTGTTGCGGGGGATGTTTACGCGTTTCCTCCGATTCCCCAAAACCGGATCTCACTGACAACTCCGACCGAATCCACCAGAATCCACCCAAATCCGCCCGAATCTACCCAAATCCGACCGAATCCACCCAAATCCGACCGAATCCACCCAAATCTGCCAGAATCCACCCAAATCCTCCCGAATCCACCCAAATGTCCCCAACTCCACCCGAATCCACCCAAATCCGACCGAATACATCCAAATCCGCCCGAATCCACCCAAATCCGACCGAATCCACCCAAATGTCCCCAACTCCACCCGAATCCACCCAAATCCGACCGAATACATCCAAATCCGCCCGAATCCACCCAAATCCGACCGAATCCACCCAAATGTCCCCAACTCCACCCGAATCCACCCAAATCCGACCGAATACATCCAAATCCGCCCGAATCCACCCAAATCCCACCGAATCCACCCAAATGTCACCAACACCACCCGAATCCACCCAAATCCCACCGAATCCACCCAAATCTGACCGAATCCACCCAAATCCCACCGAATCCACCCAAATGTCACCAACACCACCCGAATCCACCCAAATCCGCCTGAATCCACCCAAATCCAACCGAAACCATCCGAATCCATCCGAATCCACCCAAATCCGCCCTAATCCAACCAAATCCGACCGAATTTCCCCTCAAATCCGACAAACTCCACCCAAATCGTAGGTCGTGGTCCTCGGCTTCGTCTTACGTTCTGGATCGTCTGCAGCCTGTGCCACCGAGGCTTAAATACCCCAATGGACGAACCAGTTGGGAAATTACGGCCAGGAGTGGAACAAGAACCCAGAACAGAGAGAATGGAACCCATCGCTCAACCAGGAACACTGCGGGGGGGCGCAGATCGACTAAACCAGAGGCGAGAGAACGCGGACGATCTGAACGGATCCAGAATAACCCGGGCTGTTTAAACGTCTGAGCGCATGCAGCGCGTACAGCGGGGCATTGGGGTAAATCTTGTGGCCGGTGGCAGCGCTCCCAGCGGGCAGTGAGATACAGAAACATCTGGTGGTAACTAAAGCCCTACCTGCCCCCCCCCCGGGGTCTGCAAACGGGGCATCAACCCAAAAATCTTCTACATGCAAAATGACAAAAACTTATTTTTTTTTAACAGTTATTTAATGCATTTGCATAAAAACTGCGCCTGGCGGAACGCGTATCAAAGAGCGAAACGCGGCGCATTAAGGAAGTTGTGACTTTTTATTATTTTATTTTGTTGTTATTTGGTTATTTCTGTAATTTTTCATCCCGTGCAAACCTAAGATTTATTATCGACAAAAACTACTGGTTTTAAGTTGCAGAATCTTTTTTAACCCTCAACATGCTGGACAGATCTGGGATCAAACGTGATAAGAGTGTGCTGGAGTGTTCGATATTTTAGCAATATTACCCCCCAAAAAAATTATTTTCTTTTTATGTTTTTGTCGTTATACGTTGGATATCTGAGAAAAAACAGTATATTATTATTATTATAATACTTTTATTATAATTTATTATTTTTATAAATTATTATAAATTCTTTTTATTATTATTTATTATTATTATAAATTATTATAATTATTTGTTGATTTTTTTGTTAGAACGTATTCATGAAGCTCGTAGATTTTGGGGCCGCTGTTATATTTCGCGTTTTTCTACATATTTTATTTTTCCGCAGAATTACAAAATTCATAAACAATCTGAAAATACCTTCACGCTTCGCAACAAATCAACAACATTTTTGGGTAATTTTCTTCTGTTTCAATATTTTCCCTTTAGTATAAAACCCCCATTTTTTACTTGGAGGCTTTGCACAAATTTCTCATATACTGCGCCGCGCACACAACTACTCACATAACATACTGCACCACACACACACTACTCACATAACATACTGCTCCGCGCACACACACTACTACTCACATAACATACTGCACCACACACACTACTACTCACATAACATACTGCACCGCGCACACAACTACTCACATAACATACTGCACCACACACACACTACTACTCACATAACATGCTGCACCACACACACTACTACTCACATAACATACTGCCCCGCGCACACACACTACTACTCACATAACATACTGCACCGCGCACACAACTACTCACATAACATACGGCACCACACACACACTACTACTCACATAACATACTGCACCGCGCACACAACTACTCACATAACATACGGCACCACACACACACTACTACTCACATAACATACTGCCCCGTGCACACAACTACTCACATAACATACTGCCCCGCGCACACACACTACTATTCACATACAATACTGTGCCACGCACACACTGCTACTCACATAACACACTGCACCGCGCACACAACTACTCACATAACATACGGCACCACACACACACAACTACTCACATAACATACAGCCCCGCGCACACACACTACTACTCACAAAACATACTGTGCCACACACACACAACTACTCACATAACATACTGCGCCGCGCACACACACTACTACTCACATAACATACTGTGCCGCGCACACACTACTACTCACATAACACACTGCGCCACGCACACACACTACTACTCACATAACATACTGCACCGCGCACACACACTACCACTCACATAACATACTGCCCCGCGCACACAACTACTCACATAACATACTGCGCCACGCACACACAACTACTTACATAACATACTGCGCCACGCAGACACAACTACTCACATAACATACTGTGCAGCGCACACACAACTACTCACAAAACATACTGCGCCGCACACACAACTACTCACTTAACATACTGTGCCGCGCACACACACTACAACTCACATAACATACTGTGCTGCGTACACACACTACTACTCACATAACATACTGCCCCGCACACACACACTACTACTCACATAACATACTGCGCAGTGCACACACACTACTACTCACATAACATACTGCGCTGCACACACAACTACTCACATAACACGCCATCCGCTACACGTCATGGGGAATCACAGAGACATCTGACAGCTCAAGGGTTAAGCTTCCAACCCAGGCAGGCAGAGCTGGGTAAGTACTACTCCCGCTCCTGTGATAAATGCTATCAGTCTTACCTTACAGGCTGTTATCCAGCAACGGACTCCATGCTGTGAGTCGGTTTCGCTCTGTCCTCCTCTCTCAGCAGACTGTCTCTCTCCCCCCTGTCTCTCTTTTCTCCCCCAGCTGTTTGTCTCTCTGTCTGAACTCCTCCTGACTTCTCTCTCCTTCTCTTTTCCTCTCTTTCTCTCTCCCCTCCTCTTCTCCTTCTCTTCCTTCTTCTCCCCTCCTCTCTCCCTCCCCTCCTCTCTCTCCCTCTCAGTCCAGGCAGCCCCCTCGCTGAGACCCCCGTGCTGAGTGGGGAGGGGGTGGAGGCCGGCACCCTGTCCCATTGGAGAGTCTGACTGCCTGTCTGCAGGGCCGGGGCAGATCTTCCTGTGAGTGAGTGGGGGGGGCAGGAGGCAGGGGGGGGCAGAAAACACTTTGTACTAAGTGACCCCTACCCTCCGAGCTGAGTCACCGACCCGCATTCCTCACACAACACGGAACACGCGTGCAGAATACACCGGGACACGCACCGCTCCTAATACACAGACACCGGGACACGCACCCCCTCCTAATACACAGACACCGGGACACGCACCCCCTCCTAATACACAGACACCGGGACACGGAGCCCCTCCTAATACACAGACACCGGGACACGGACCTCTCACCCCTCCTAATACACAGACACCGGGTCACGCGCCTCTCACCCCTCCTAATACACAGACACTGGGACACAGACCTCTCACCCCTCCTAATACACAGACACCGAGACCCCCTCCTAATACACAGACACCGGGACACGCGCCTCTCACCCCTCCTAATACACAGACACCGGGACACAGACCTCTCACCCCTCCTAATACACAGACCTCTCACCCCTCCTAATACACAGACACCGGGACACAGACCTCTCACCCCTCCTAATACACAGACCTCTCACCCCTCCTAATACACAGACACCGGGACCCCCTCCTAATACACAGAAACCGGGACACGCGCCTCTCACCCCTCCTAATACACAGACACTGGGACACGCACCCCCTCCTAATACACAGACACCGGGACACGGACCTCTCACCCCTCCTAGTACACAGACACCGGGACCCCCTCCTAATACACAGACACCGGGACACGTGCCTCTCACCCCTCCTAATACACAGACACCGGGACACGGACCTCTCACCCCTCCTAGTACACAGACACCGGGACACACACCCCTCATAATACACAGACACCGGGACCCTCACCCCTCATAATACACAGACACCGGGACCCTCACCCCTCCTAATACACAGACACCGGGACCCTCACCCCTCCTAATACACAGACACCGGGACCCTCACCCCTCCTAATACACAGACACCGGGACCCTCACCCCTCCTAATACACAGACACCGGGACCCTCACCCCTCATAATACACAGACACCGGGACACCCTGCCCCCTCCTAATACACAGACACCGGGACCCTCACCCCTCATAATACACAGACACCGGGACCCTCACCCCTCATAATACACAGACACCGGGACCCTCACCCCTCCTAATACACAGACACCGGGACACCCTGCCCCCTCCTAATACACAGACACCGGGACACGGACCCCCTCCTAATACACAGACACCGGGACCCTCACCCCTCATAATACACAGACACCGGGACCCTCACCCCTCATAATACACAGACACCGGGACCCTCACCCCTCCTAATACACAGACACCGGGACACCCTGCCCCCTCCTAATACACAGACACCGGGACACGGACCCCCTCCTAATACACAGACACCGGGACACGGACCCCCTCCTAATACACAGACACCGGGACATGCGCGGTATTATGTGACCACTAATCTAGGCCCTTGGTAGAAGAGCTGACAGTCGTTTCCGCGTGACGCGTGACGCTGTATTACAGGGATATAAATGTTTATAGAAATGGTGGAATTTATCATCGTTTGGGACAAAGAAGGAATAAAGAGAGTGAAAGTCTCGTAGATGAGAATTTATTATTTTGGGGGCCGGTAAGTCGGCTGTGAGATCCCCGCCGGTCTCCGATGCTGGAGGCGCCAGATAATTCCAGAGACGGTCTGGAGGACGGCGCTGTCAGGGAAGCACCTTAAGGGCTTTTTCCTCCCCAAATTATAGTCATTTCAGAGCAGAGAAGAGAGACAGGAATGTGAATGGAGAGGAAACTAAACGCAATATAATATTATCCCCTGGCCCTGATATTACCCCAATCCCCTGCCCCCCGATTTAACCCCAGTCCCCGGCCCCCCATATTTCCCCCGGCCCCTGATATTACCCCAGTCCCCAGCACCTTATATTACCCCCGGCCCCTGATATAACCCCAGTCCCCGGCCCCTGATATTACCCCAGTCCCCGGCCCCTGATATTACCCCAATCCCCGGCCCCTGATATTACCCCAGTCCCCGGCCCCTGATATTACCCCAGTCCCTGATATTACCCCCGGCCCCGGATATTACCCCAGTCCCCGGCCCCTGATATTACCCCAATCCCCGGCCCCTGATATTACCCCAGTCCCCGGCCCCTGATATTACCCCAGTCCCCGGCCCCTGATATTACCCCAGTCCCTGATATTACCCCAGTCCCTGATATTACCCCAATCCCCGGCCCCTGATATTACCCCAGTCCCCGGCACATATCCCAGCAGCCACGGCAGGTATGTCAGTGATTAGGAGATTGGGGGGCTTTGGGTGAATGAGTGCTCCATGATGTCATAACTCTACCCATATATTTGGAACCACTGGGGGTCCCGGGAATCTGCATCCCTTTCTTTACGCATTGAGGTTGTGACCCCCCCCGACCCGGGTAACTACGTGACGTCCGCTAAAGGGTCTCGTTCTGCTGCTCTCACTTCTATGTAGAACAACATATTTTGGTGAAAGTAATATATATAAATATTCTTCATGGAACGATCTCGGAATTCAAAGTCTTCCCTTTTAATGATTCGTCCCCAAAATCTGTGTAATTAATAATTATATAAATATAATCAAAAGAATCAACGGATCTCAGCAGAATATTACGGGCCAAACTGCACACAATGTTACCAGAAAACAAAAGAGCGGAATCTAACACTACAGCGTCAGAGACTGAGATGGAATGGAAGGGAGTTTTACTTTACTGAGAGGGTGGTGGATAAGTGGAACAGCCTCCCAGCAAAAGTGGTAGAGGGTAATACAGTGAGGGGATTAAACATGCATGGGATAGACATACGGCTCCTGAATCTAAGACGAGACCAACGGCTGATTAAGGTTTGAGTCTTCACAGCAGGAGGAACGGGTGAGTAGACGGGGGCCGGATGGGGCCGATCTGCTGGCAGTTAATAGGTAACTCCAAACTCTAGGAGAATATACATGGACTCTCTTGGTATGCCAGGTGCAAATAAAATTATAAATTATTATTGTTTTATATAGCGCCATCGTATGCCGTAGCGCTGTACAACGGCAAACAGGCCCTGACAGCAGTATATAACATAATAATTCGACTTTCAGAAACAAGGGGTGAGGAGCTTACAATCTAGAGGTTGAAGTGAACCTGAAGCTAGAGGTTCGGTGAGTAAACCTGCTGGGTAACCGACGGCCCCCAGCGCACGCATACAAACTACCCCCAAAATGCAGAGTGTCGTTTGTATAGTGTGAGTGTGAGGTATGTGTCTGAGTGTATGTGTGTGTGTCAGTGTGTGTGTGTGAGTGTATGTGTGTGAGTGAGTGTGTGTGTGTGTGTGTGAGTGTATGTGTGTGTGTCAGTGTGTGTGTGTGAGTGTATGTGTGTGAGTGCGAGGTGTTAACATGAGTTATGAGCTGTTACGGGAAATCGGTAATAAATGCGTGAGTTTAGCTCTGATAAATTTTAATAAATATTCCTCAGTTTCCCTTTTACCCCAGTTTGTAGTTTTTTGCCCCATAATATAAAGTTTTCAGGCAGCTGCATATCAGCCGTTTGTATGATTCTCGCTCCGTTATCTGATCCCCGATCTACTAAACACTGCGACTCCTTATCATACTGCCTGTGGGGAACAATAGAATGGCTCGGTCTTAATCACCCAGTCGGACTCTCTGACTAATGAAAGTCTACAGAGCTTCCTCTTTAAGAATCCAAGAGGTTTCAGCATTCAATAAAACCTTAGAAATCCCTTTTGCCCTGCGGGGGGGGGGGTTTAATGCAGTTTTTAACCCCATCTGTGCCGGAGGCATGCTGAAGGTGTTGGTGAAACATGTCGTACAGATGGATCGACCGTGACCGTCTGCCGTCAGCTCCGTCTTAATCTCCCGCAGCCTCACAAAAGCCCCTTTGAGAGGGCGAAGGTTTTTGGCCGGAGACCCCCTCGAGCCGCTCCGCGTTGGGCTCTGTTTTCGCCGCTGGTACACAGACCCTCTCTTGTTCCCGGCGGGAGCCCCTCTCTCGCTTCCTGCGGGGAGCAGCGCGGCGCAAGACAAACACCTAAACCATGCGTCCAAACACGCCGTGATTTATGCCTGAGCTACGAGCCGCGAAACATCTGGAGGGGAAGGAGGGCCGGGGAGCTGACGCTTTAAACAGGGATTAAGACACAACAGGGCAGACTTTGTGCCGCACGACCCGAGCGCGGCCCCCCGGCGCCCCCGCGTGACAGAAGGCACCGGCCCGGAGCACTTGGCCCCCGGTTACATATTTTTGTTAGGAGGAGAGAAGGCGAGCAGAACGGCCAAGACTAACAGCCCCGGTCAGATGTGTGCCGAGCGCGGCGCGGGGCCGTCTCTATAAAAGAACCCCTTCTGCGAGGCAGGTGTAATAACACGGCCCCCCCGGCCCCTCGCCCGCCAAAACGTGCCAAGAAAAAGAGATTTTGGCGCTAACGACTTCCAAAGCTTAATACGGCGAGCGGCTCCGAAAGGCCATCGGCCGCTTTACGCCATCGAGCTGTTAATGCCCCTATTAATGGTTCATTTTACACAGAGACGTCCCCCCCCCCGAACCCTTCATATGCCTAAAAATAAATAAATTATTATAGAAACATAATGATAAAATGAATTTATTTCCGCCGTCACTGTGCCTCTCACCCTCGCTGGATTTGCGAGTTGATGGCGAGGGCCTGAATCGCAACCCCTCGGGACCCCTATGAACAAAGGCGGCTGAGGATTCCCCCTCCACCGCCATCTGTATGCACTGGGGGGGTCATTAAATAACCCCGGGGGGGGTATAGCCCTAGATCCTGTCCATCAGTGGCCCCAGGCGGTTAAAAGGGGATGGATGTCCATGGTGGGCCTATAAGTGGAGGGGCAGGTGGGGATTTTTTAAAACCATTTTTAACTTAACCCCCTCTATGCCAAAGGACAGAGGTCGGGGGAGGGTAGGCGATAAGAGGCCACCAATTTAACCCCCAACCGAATAAGGCAGAGGGTATCGACGGGTTCTAAACCCCATCCCATGCGCAGACGATATACCTGGTGCTTATCCCATGGAGACAGCCGGTTTGTACGATGTACCTGACAGCAGCCGTTTTCCTACACTTTTCCTAAGTGGTTATTCCTCCCCATTAAATTAGGAGAAGTGAGATCAATGTGGGTCAGGCAAATGCAGATGAGATTTGGGGCAAAATGTTGCAAAAAAACGTAACTTCCCTGAGACACAAAAGCGGACTTTTGAGACATTACTTCGCCTTAAGGTGTTTGCTGTCTCTTCTGATGACCGTTGTAGACTGTAGAGCGCTAACGTCGGTGCTGGAATAGAGCGATATTAGAAGGATTTTCCGGAATGTTTGGATCTTTATGATTTGTCTTTTATGCCCCAAAACATATAATATCTAAAGGTAAATGAGACCCCGGGGTGGGGTGAGACCCCCTCGCCCGTCTGCACGGCCCCCCCGACGGGAATCTCCGCCAAACCCACAGAAAAGTCTCACGTTTGGGGAAGAGAGTTTTTTTTTTAAGAACATTTTGCGTTAAATAAAGCCGCTCTTTATTCCCGTTCTGGATCTCGCGCCGCGCGGCTCGGGGCTGCTGACCGTGTGAATTCCGACTCTCCGGAGCTCTGGAAGATGCGGTCAGTCCGCTGGTTGGTCGGGATTAGAAGCGGTCAAAGGTCGGAGGGACCACAAACGAGCCCAGAATGTTGAAGGAGCTTGGTGTTGTTTCCCAAGCAATTCAGGCGAAGCTTCTCTCCGGCTCTCGGGAAACTCAATGCGATGTTTGTATAGCCAGAGACCTCAGGCTGAGATGTTCTCTCGCTGTCTCTCTCGCTCTCTCACTCTATGTCTCTCTCGCTCTCTGTCTCTCTCTCTCTCCATCTCTCTCTCTGTGTCTCTCTCTCACTCACTCGCGCTCTCTGTATCTCTCTCTCTCTCCCTCTCTCTCCGTCTCTCACTCACTCTCTCTCTGTCTCTCTCTCCCTCCCTCTCTCTCCGTCTCTCACTCACTCTCTCTCTGTCTCTCTCTCCCTCCCTCCCTCTCTCCGTCTCTCACTCTCTCTCCCTCCCTCTCTCCCTCTCTCTCTCCCTCTCTATCTCCCTCTCTCTCCCGCACTCTTTTTTTGGATCTGTCACTTTCTTACAATAAGTTTCTTTCACTCTCAGAATTTCTCGCTGCGGAAAACGAGCCAAGATCCTCCGAGCGGCTTTTATGGAATCGGAAGGCATTTCCCTTCTGGGCCAAGTTTCAGTTCACACTTAATGTACGGACACAACGAGAGGGCAAACGAGGGGTTAAATAAGGAGAATCGCCGCAGGAGAAGGCGAGAGGGAAGGGGCAATAAGGGCAGTTTGGGGAATGATAGAGAGCATTCGGAGCGAAGGTCTCATTGAGTTTGTTTTGTGTTCTTTTAAAGTATCTTTGCTCTTCTGTTCCGTGGATCAGCTGGGGTGGTAACCGGATCACGGCAGCACCTGTTTGTTCTGTTCCCTATTAGCGGCCCCCGGGGAAGCGGTTTGGACAGGTTATTGGGGAGGACTGGAAATGACCGGACTGCCCTCATCGCGGGTATCAATGACAAAGCCGCAGGTCGGGGGGGGGGGGGGCTGGGGGGTTAGTGTGATCGGGGGGGGATTAGTGACATCACAGCAGGTTGTGAACATTAAATGACCTTCAGCAGTTACTCACGATGGAAATGCTGATACATTAAGCGCTCGTTCTGTTTATAGATTCTGTTTTACGTCAGACAGCCCCCTAATTACCCCTTCGGATTGCTTCCCCTGCCTCTTTTTACCCCTCCTTTGCCTCAATTACCCCTATCATTCCTATTAGATTAAAATCTCACATGCCGAGGCCTCAGAAGATCAGCCTTCCTGCCAGGGACTCTGTATGAAAGTGTCGTAAGGCTAGATTGTAAGCTCGCGGGCCGAGTCCTCGGCTCCTGTGTATATTTGTTACGTGTTTGTTGCCACCCCATATATATGAATCGTACAGCTGCCTCACACGGGAACTGAAATACTCTCACTACCCTCAGCCACACAGCATACCTGCAGGGGGCAGCACTGTACCACATACTGTCAGCACCAGGTGACAATGACTGTGTCCAGGAAAAACGGCTGATAGGGTCATTCTAACTGAGTCACACTCACACTCAAGCATACTGAACGCTCTTTGCCACACAAACTCACTCTGATCACTCTCAGACAGTGACGCAATCTCCAGTATACTGCTACTCATTCCAGGGCCCACCCTCAGCCTACTGACCACTCGTCACCGCACTGACTCACACTCATGCCGATGACCCTCAGCCAAACCTGACCCAAACTCAACGACACCAACCGCTCTTAACCAAACTAAGATATAATCGAATAACTCCCAACTGCCCCATTATAGATGAGACAGTCCTGATCCGTTGTGATCCTGGACTACACTTCTCCCACACAGACCTCGATCATAACTCCCATTCGGCTGCCCGTGACCTGCTGAGACTGGGATATGATGTCATAGCCATCTCTCTGCTTTATTATGTCACAGGCTTGCCCCTAACCACACCTCTGTCCCGATTTGGTTGAAAAGCTGGGAGGTCTGCAAGCACTCCTACCACTCTCAGCCAAACTAGCACTCACATCACCTCCAGCCCTGCTAAACCAGTATGTTGTGCCGGAGGCTGTTTCCTCCTTTCGCTTATTTTAATAAATGTAATATTATTTAAAAAAAATTATGAAATGACGTCCAATAAGCCGCTCGATAAATGTTTTTAAATAACCGGTATAAATAATTACCGATCGCTGCTGCCACTTCCTAAAAACCAAAACAATCACAAAGAAAAGCTCAGACCAACCACACACACAACTCTCAGCCACACATCACACATGTCGCTGCTGGTAATACTGCGGGGGTTACTGCCACCCAGTGGTGAGAAAATGTATTACAGCCTGAAGATAAATCAGCGTTGGTCTCGTCTTAGATTCAGGAGCCGTATGTCTATCCCATGCATGTTTAATACCCTCACTGTATTACCCTCTACCACTTCTGCTGGGAGGCTGCTCCACTTATCTACCACTCTCGCAGTAAACATCTTAATTGACTTCTTAATTGTAATGTATTTAGTAAAATATATATATGAAAAAAATATTTTCAAATTCTGTAAATAACACAAACCAAACAATTAGCCGGACGCCATGTTTTTTGTACCCATGGTGCGTTGATTAGACAAGAATCCAACCGACATCCTTCAAACTACACGTCGCCGGAACCAACTCCACCAGATAGACTCGGTATAAAAGGGGTTAATTTGGGGAAATGTGGCTTTAAACAGATTCCACCGAGATGGAGCTAAACCCACAGATACCCGCAGACTCCAATACCGGGGACAAAACATTCGGAACATGACGGGGGGCCGCCGGGGGTCTCACAGCACGGGGTCTCTTTTAAGCTCTGAATTAAGATATTCGGCACAAGAGAGAAGAGTCTGGATCTCTGGATTTATCTAGAAGCCCCAATAAAGTTCCTGCCAGCTTCATGTCAAGGTTCTAGATCCCTCTGGAGAGAAATCGGAGGCCGTTTTGGAGGCGGGAAGTAATTTCGACCCTTTTTTGATGCCCAATTGGAAATCTCTTCAATGTGGGGTTCTGGTTCTTCTGTAGCCGCAGGGGGGTAGTGGTTGCGCTTCACACGGATAGTAGTTATAAAAAAGAAAGAAAAGCACAATGGTGTAAAACGTCTTATCAAGCAGATGAAATAAAAAGCCAAAATACTCACAATTTATGGGGGCTAAATGATTAGCCCTAAAGTAAGCGCTTGGGCGATATGATCCTCGCCTAGGGGTATTCTTGCGTCGTACTCTTACGGTTCTTTGTACGACTTTTTGGAACGTGGTGCACGTGCGAAATGACGAAGAAAAGGCAGACATGGTGCTTTCCATATAAAAGGTACAATTAAAAGTAGAACTTTTCGGTGAGCAATGTTGGAATCGCTCACTCCTTTGCGCTTATCTGGTATGATCCCCACCAAGGATATAGTGGTAGTAGATGGTTATAAAATATATAAAAGTTTTTTCACACCCTGAGGAACTCTGCTGTTAGGCGAAATGCGTTTTGTGCTTTTTTATATTTTTACTAGGTTTTATTACCAGCTTGAATAAATAGTTTTTTTAAAAGTAAGTTATTCTTGCTCCTGGACTTGTTTTTACTCTTTTATATATTTTATACCCATCTAATGTTTTATAACCACCTACTATTGCTCTTCTTCTGACGTGCTGGCACTGTGACTCCTCAGGGGTGGGACAGAAAATGCACCTTACTCAGCAGAAATATCCTGCTCCTGTGCCCTCTAGTGGCCAAACAGTGCAGGTTTGCAAACATGATCCACTTAAAGTCCTTATGGGACCTCACTTTGTGTTCCTGGGCCATGTTTGACTTTGAAGCTGGCATTAATGTGGGTCATTGAGTTATATATGAACTTCGCAGATTGTCTAAATAAGACATCATATCCTCATTGAGTTCAGGGAGTAAGTGATCTCCATTCCCTCGCGGGTGGTACCAGTGGGTGTCCTGCCCCTCAAGGCCAATCCTTCTCAGAGGAACCAGAAGGGAAAGGGAAGGCAATACAAGCAATATCACAGACCTCCATTGATTTTACAGATCCATGGCGGAGAATCCATGGCCGAACTAGCCCATGATCCTTACTGCCTGCAAAAGCGAAAGAATAAAGCAGCTACTGGGACTGTAACTGAATATCAGGACTGTCGCATGAAAGCCAGGACTAGAGGGAGGCTTGCATGAGTCCACAGAGTATTTTACTTTAAAGCCGTGATAGCCGTGACACTATTTGGTATGTTTGGCCTCTGGCCTGTAGGCGGCGCTGTTTGCTGCGATTAGACAGACGTCTCCGATAACAAAGTTCAGACAAACTGGCAAAAAAAAGTCAGGAAACACAAAAGCTCCTCCAGCTGCAGCGAGATCTCCTGATTGTTTTACTTTCCCGAGAGGGATTAAGGATTTCATTTGAAATTCATTTTGCTCCTCGATATGTCGAGGCGGCCGAGATTAAGCGCGAGCTCCCCGAGTCGCCTCCATCCAGGGGAAACGGCGACGGGACTCGTTTCCAATTAAGCTGAGCAGTTTTGGAATACCGGGGTCGAGGCGTTCTCACCACTGATGCCCCGCGCAGGGGCAACTTCACCGTCCGCCAACGGGTGTGCAATGGGCCAAAATGACCACTTTAACCCTTTACAGTACAGAGGCCATTGCAGTCACACTGTCTGTTTTTAGCGTGTTTCATCGATATGAAATATAAATATTGTCCGTGGCTGGAATTATCTCCATCGTCGACTCTATTTCTGGCCTCCATTACGGGCTCTGTAATTACTCCAACGCAGAGGCAATTTCATACATAAAAACTAATTAGTAATCAAACGAATCAAATCAAGGGCTTCTATTTAGATCGTGCGAGTAATTCATGTAATTAGAGTCTCGCTTAATGCGCTCAACGAACCAATCAAATTAATTGTCATAACATTTTCACAAGTTTACTTTTAAACTTTATTTAACGGCAACGGAAATATCGGATCCGCCAGGCCCGTTAATAACGCGGAAACAGGAATCTTGCCGTCTTACTCGCAGTTTTTAGGACCATTAAAAGGATTTTTAAAAATTTCTAATTTCAGATAAAAAAAAAATCACTTAAAATATATTTTGTGCTGTTTACACCTATTATAGTGTTTGCCCCATAATATAATGTTTTCAGGGAGCTGCATATCAGCCGTTTGTATGATTCTCGCTCCGTTATCTGAGCTCCGATCTACCAAACCCCCCGACTCCTTATCATACCGCCTGTGGGGGAACAATAGAATAGCTCAGTCTTAATCACCCATCCAGACACTCTGACTGATGAAAATCTATGGAGGAACGGACTTCATTACCATTGCCAATGACTGATTAAGGTTTGAGTCTTTACAGCAGGGGAAACTGGAGACTAGACGGGGGCCGGATGGGGCCGATCTGCCGGGAAGTTCTGGGTTTCTGATCCTCAGTTGTTACCGAATGGAGACAATGGCTGGACGGACCCATGAAAGCTCTGTGGCCCCCTTGTGGTAAAGCTGCAGTATTACAGGACGCGCACACCCTTCTTTCTCCATTCAATTTCAATGCAGCTGTTTTCTCAGGAATAACCCCAATGAATCCCTTTTTTTCAGGACCCCCTTTTAATTTGAATCTTTGACCCCTTTCTGTTTCCTGTTGGTATCTCTGGCTGATTCGGGAAATCTCTGTGGATCATTCGCATTTCTGTGGAGTTAGATGAAGGGCCCGAGACATATGGTCCCCGCAGAGAAGGTTTCATATCTCTGACGTCTGTAAATCATTTGGCGGATCTGCAACTTCTCTCAAAATCCTGCATTAGAATTTTATAGACTAAATAAACAATATTTTAAATCCCCTTAGGAAAGAGTCAGTTTAATATAAATTGGTTGTTGCTTTTGTCCTGGATAGCAGATAATGAGCACAGCTGATTGGTCAGTTCTTTATACGCTGCTGGATGTCTTTTGTAATTTGACATTTTTAAAAAGTTATTTAAAATGTCTTTTTTGGTCTTTTTTTTATGTTCCGCCAGAGCAATGACTGTATTTTCTCTTCCCTTTTCTGGTTTGGATATTTGACTTCCAAACACTGCTTGCAGACATGACAGGCTGAGACTCCTGGAACCTGGACTGTTGGCAGGTATTGTAGAGATGGGGGAAATGCTATCTTTTAAGGTCCTCGGTTAATGGCGTAAGTTACATTAATGGTCAGTGATGAGTAAAACGCGTCAGCACATTCACAACGTGGATTTAAAGCGCTTGTCTAATCCGGGTCAGGCATGAGACACGCGTGTTAAGCTTCCAGCTAATTAGTGCCGTCGGCCCGCAGACTCCGTCTCTGATTTTTAGGAGCTCAGATACCGGCAGCTTGTGGGGCCCAATTTCTGCTCGTTTTAGGAGTTAATTTCTCATTAGATCTCCCAAGGAGACAGAGGAACGAGCCAATGGGCTGCCACGACCCGTCGGGCCTGGTTTTCTGGCCTGTTTGTGTCTTCAGATTCTGGAATATTCCCCGTAACCTGCAATTTGCCAAAAAGCTACAGTCCCTCTTCCTGCCACAAATCCCTGTGCCCCCTCTCCTCCCCTTATGCCCCTATTTCCTCTCCCATGTAACCCCAATGCCCCTCTTTCCTCCCTTGTCCTCCTTTCCTCCCCCGGTGGGGGCTTTACGCAGACTTTTTATGTGATTTTGGGGCATTTAGAAGAAACCCGTTTGTTACTTTGCTGCTGGCCGCTGGGGTTGTCTGCATGGGCCGGCTGCCATTCTTTGTCTTCAGTAACACAGAGAAGGTTGAGATCACTTTATCCAACTTACCCCCCCGGCTTTAGCCCCTTTAGCTAAGTCACCTGCTCCTCACTTTTATTTATTGAGTTGCCCCCCAATTTAATCAAAAATTCACATCAAGAATTGATTTTCGGGACGGTGCCGCCGACTACAGTCAAAAAACAATGAGATGTTATACGTTGCTGTGAATGTGATGACACTTATATCCCATCATGCAGTGAGTCCAGGGAGCTCTCGCTCGCTTTTTCAGACTTACTGAATGCCTCGAGTCTCACACAGTAGGGGAGAGCGAAGTCAGTCCATTTCTACAGCTTCTCAATCCTGGCGGAGGCCTTCAGAGAGTCTCGTATGACACTTTTATCCCGTCGCTCTTCGTACGTGGCGGTCGCTAATGCTGTGGGGATGGAATCTTTGTATTTCTTGATTGTGGGCTCGGATGGAGAGGCAGCGGACGGCAGGAATGGATCTGGTGGAGTTTCTGATCAGTGATTGGATGAAGGTTTTAATGATCTTCTAGTTGATGATTCCGGGATAATAGAGAAGCTCCGTGAAGAAGGTACATCTGGTGAGATGTCTCCAGTAGTGGCAGGAGTCACTTCTTCAATACTTCCAGATGTTACAATGTATTTAGCGAGCGGGATCATTCCACCAGGGTTAGTCTGTTGATGTTTCTGAAGTTCTAATCCTTCCCAAAATGGCTCAATCACCCCGGGGGTAACATATTCAGCCGTAATGAATACCGCAGGACGGGCCCCGCTTCTGTACCCTCATAAAAGCCACTCATCTCAACCAGGGCGCGACAACTACACAAACCTGGGCATTAATCAACAAATCAGAGAAACCGTCCTGGAATTGTATTCATTTTAATGTATCGGGCGCTAAATGAATAAAAGATAATAATATGGCGGAGGCGGACGTAGTCTGATCAGAGCGCTTCCTTGGAGTTCCGGAATTATCGAGTGGGGGAAAGGTTGTTATCTTTAAGATCGCAAAATAGGCCAAAATGAACCAAACGGAATCCCCTCAATTCTCAACAAATGAAAAAAACTTAGAAGAACTTGCGATTCGATCTTCACATTTTAATGGCGAGAGGACACGTTTGGCTTAAATAAAACTCCGAGAAAAGTCATTGTTCGTAAATCAGGCCGGACCGCGGAGACAGAGGCTACGAGGAGGAAGGCAGAGGTTGTCGGCTCCAGCCTCCAAGCCATCGAAATAAAGAATATTGTCATGTTTGCTGCTCTGCTACATGTCTGAGACAGTCTGGGAGGACGTGAGTTATTCTTATCGCCGTCTCCGCTGCTCCACATCCATCTGCAGAAACTCATATCGAGTGAAGAGCACAAAATAATAGGATCAGGGCAAGTGCAGCCTGTAATCAAATCTTCATCTCCTCCAGGTAGCGTCTTGTAACCTCGGCTTAAGGCAGATCGGAGGCTGCCGAGGATAACTCAAAGAGTCACATATATCAGGAGTTATTAATCTGACGCCGGTGGCTGGAGACAAAGGACACGCCGTTATTTCACAGCCGTCTTTTTCACGTTTTGGTTCCCATTTATTGCAGCGAAACCCGCAGAGAGTCCGTTAGAGAAAAATGGGGCAAATCCGTGGTTATTAACGTCACTGCAAAGGAGTCCAAGAGAACGTCACACAGATCATAGTCATCAGCTGTACACAGGGGCCGTGATATTAACCAGCCCCCCCGCGCAGGTAACAGTATGTGTATATATATATATATATATATATATATATATATATATATATATATATGTATGAGAGCTGTAGAAGGGTCCTGATAAATGTATCGATAAACCGTTACTGATCAGTCTGTTGCTAATTCATCTGGGGAGCTGCTGAAGATGCCCCGACTGACTGTAATTAAATGCGGTCATGCTGCAAAAGGTCAGCAATGATGGATTTTATATAAAATATCACACAGAGGATTGCAGAGAAGAACGTGAAGGTTACGAGCCTCCGATAGACTGATTTTTCTTTTACTGGGAGACAGCCTCCCAGTAGAAGCGGTAGAGGGTAATACAGTGAGGGGATTAAACATGCGTGGGATAGACATACGGCTCCTGAATCTAAGACGAGACCAACGACTGATTAAGGTTTGAGTCGTTACAGCAGGAGAAACCGGCGACTAGACGGGGGGCCGGATGGGGCCAACAGGTTCTGGGAAACACAGGAGAAAAGATCCAACAGATACATAAAAAAAAAAACCAGTTTTATCCTGCGCTAAAGGCCTTTTCACCGGGGCGCGGTGCATTTAGAGTTAAGGGGGTTATGAGCGCTAATGCCAGATTTAACTGTTATTCCCTTAAAATCTGACCTTGCACCCCAAAAATATGTCATGATAACCCCCCCTGTACAGAGAGGTCCGAGAACTGAACCGTGTCCACTGTGTATAATGCCCTCTGAACGCTCTCATTCCAGCACATTCCGGCAGGAACGAGCCTGGAACGCCCGGGAAAAGGTTTTCTCAGAATAGGACAATTCCGGGCAGAATATAAAAATATAAATGCAGGAAAACAGAACCTGAAGTGTTAATGCGACCCACAAATTCATCCTCAGACGCCCCAAAGACAGGGCTGTTACCTGCTTCATACAGATGCTGGGGCTGCTGGGGAGGCAGAACGCGTCATGTGATCGCGAATTCTGTCTGAATACGTCAATGTCATGAGAGTCAAAACATAATTCCTCGCCATCTGTCCTGTCATCTCCAATCAGCCAATTTGGGTAAAGATCCAAGGTTATTAGTAAAAGCGGCAGAAAGAGAGATTAATCACAGTTACCTCTAATCGCGAGCGGGAGCTGAAGTTTATTTTTTAAAATACAGCTTTTATTTTTCACAAAAATTTAGTGATACCTTTTAAAAAAAATAAAAATAGGAATATGTAGAATCATACGAGTGTCCAACAGTGAAGTCTTTTACATCTGAAGAAGGGAACAATGTGACTTTATTGTAAATGCGAGATGCAGTTGAGGGTTTGAGGTTTTGCATTGGGGGGAAATCATTGCTGACCCTGCAGTGGTCCGGCTGCAGGAAATGTTTTATTCTGAGCCCAAAATTTGCAGGTTTCCACCTAAAGTGCCTTCAAATGGGATATTGGGAGAGAGTACAAGCTTCTGGGGCAAGATTATTGTAAATGGCACAGAAATGCACCAACCTCTTCTACGGTCATGTTATATTACTGTATACAGCGCGGGGGGTTATATTACTGTATACAGCACGGGGGGTTATATTACTGTATACAGTGCTGGGGGTTATATTACTGTATACAGCGCTGGGGGTTATATTACTGTATACAGCGCTGGGGGGTTATATTACTGTATACAGCGCTGGGGGTTATATTACTGTATACAGCGCGGGGGGTTATATTACTGTATACAGTGCTGGGGGTTATATTACTGTATACAGCGCTGGGGGTTATATTACTGTATACAGCGCTGGGGGTTATATTACTGTATACAGTGCTGGGGGGTTATATTACTGTATACAGCGCTGGGGGTTATATTACTGTATACAGCGCTGGGGGTTACATTACTGTATACAGCGCTGGGGGTTATATTACTGTATACAGCGCTGGGGGTTATATTACTGTATACAGCGCTGGGGGTTATATTACTGTATACAGCGCTGGGGGGTTATATTACTGTATACAGCGCTGGGGGTTATATTACTGTATACAGCGCGGGGGGTTATATTACTGTATACAGTGCTGGGGGTTATATTACTGTATACAGCGCTGGGGGTTATATTACTGTATACAGCGCTGGGGGTTATATTACTGTATACAGTGCTGGGGGGTTATATTACTGTATACAGCGCTGGGGGTTATATTACTGTATACAGCGCTGGGGGTTATATTACTGTATACAGCGCTGGGGGTTATATTACTGTATACAGCGCTGGGGGTTATATTACTGTATACAGCGCTGGGGGTTATATTACTGTACACAGCACTGGGGGTTATATTACTGTATACAGCGCTGGGGGTGATTACTGTATACAGCGCTGGGGGTTATATTACTGTATACAGCGCTGGGGGTTATATTACTGTACACAGCGCTGGGGGTTATATTACTGTATACAGCGCTGGGGGTTATATTACTGTATACAGCGCTGGGGGGTTATATTACTGTATACAGCGCTGGGGGTTATATTACTGTATACAGCGCGGGGGGTTATATTACTGTATACAGTGCTGGGGGTTATATTACTGTATACAGCGCTGGGGGTTATATTACTGTATACAGCGCTGGGGGTTATATTACTGTATACAGTGCTGGGGGGTTATATTACTGTATACAGCGCTGGGGGTTATATTACTGTATACAGCGCTGGGGGTTATATTACTGTATACAGCGCTGGGGGTTATATTACTGTATACAGCGCTGGGGGTTATATTACTGTATACAGCGCTGGGGGTTATATTACTGTATACAGCGCTGGGGGTTATATTACTGTACACAGCACTGGGGGTTATATTACTGTATACAGCGCTGGGGGTGATTACTGTATACAGCGCTGGGGGTTATATTACTGTATACAGCGCTGGGGGTTATATTACTGTACACAGCGCTGGGGGTTATATTACTGTATACAGCGCTGGGGGTTATATTACTGTATACAGCGCTGGGGGGTTATATTACTGTATACAGCGCTGGGGGTTATATTACTGTATACAGCGCTGGGGGTTATATTACTGTATACAGCGCTGGGGGTGATTACTGTATACAGCGCGGGGGGTTATATTACTGTATACAGCACGGGGGGTTATATTACTGTATACAGTGCTGGGGGTTATATTACTGTATACAGCGCTGGGGGTTATATTACTGTATACAGCGCTGGGGGTTATATTACTGTATACAGCGCTGGGGGTTATATTACTGTATACAGTGCTGGGGGGTTATATTACTGTATACAGCGCTGGGGGTTATATTACTGTATACAGCGCTGGGGGGGTATATTACTGTATACAGCGCTGGGGGGTTATATTACTGTATACAGCACTGGGGGTTATATTACTGTATACAGCGCTGGGGGGTTATATTACTGTATACAGCACTGGGGGTTATATTACTGTATACAGCGCTGGGGGTTATATTACTGTATACAGCGCTGGGGGTTATATTACTGTACACAGCACTGGGGGTTATATTACTGTATACAGTGCTGGGGGTTATATTACTATATGCAGTGCTGGGGGTTATATTACTGTATATACAGCGCTGGGGGTTATATTACTGTATACAGCGCTGGGGGTTATATTACTGTATACAGCGCTGGGGGGTTATATTACTGTATACAGCGCTGGGGGTTATATTACTGTATACAGTGCTGGGGGTTATATTACTATATACAGTGCTGGGGGTTATATTACTGTATATACAGCGCTGGGGGTTATATTACTGTATATACAGCGCTGGGGGTTATATTACTGTATACAGCGCTGGGGGTTATATTACTGTATACAGCGCTGGGGGTTATATTACTGTATACAGCGCTGGGGGTTATATTACTGTACACAGCACTGGGGGTTATATTACTGTATACAGCGCTGGGGGTGATTACTGTATACAGCGCTGGGGGTTATATTACTGTATACAGCGCTGGGGGTTATATTACTGTACACAGCACTGGGGGTTATATTACTGTATACAGCGCTGGGGGTGATTACTGCATGGAGGAAAAGATCGAGTGACACCCCTTTAAGTTTCATTCAATGTCTTATTTTGCGATTAAAATAAAAAACAAACACCTCTATGGTTTCATGAAATGATCACATTTAATGAACATCCTCTCATTTTATATACATCTATAAAAAATTCAAATACAGCATGTTAACATCATTTTTACATTTTTTAAGCATTTTGATTATTTTGTAATACTTGGATGAATGGTATTAAATACTGAATGTCTGAGAAGTGCTGCTTTACAAAATATGAATGTTCGGAAGGATGGAGGCGACGATTTCCGTAATGCTACATTTCGTTTCTGTTACATAATTTCATATTAAATATTAATCAGATTTACCCTAAAATCAAGCTTCAGTTGGAACGCGATTCAAAAAATGTCACATCAGGAAAGAGGAGAAATGTGATAGAAACGGAATCTGCTGTCAAAGTTCTCCATTATCTGTGCAGAGTTTGCGCATTTCAGTGGCAGGTTTAATCCAGGTTGCCGTCCGTCACGCGCAGAGGAGACCTCGGCTGTTCCGCCGACCGAAGTGGGAAGGAGAGCCGAGTGAGAAGGTCGCGGACCCTGATTATTATTATTAAGCTTCTGTATTTACCCCTGGAGCACCGGCGGGACGGCACTTTATTCGGGATTCAATTAAAATAACTTCTCTGCTGCCCCGAAGGCGCTGGTGGCAGAGGACGGGGCGGGAAGTGGTGGCTGAGGATGGGAAGTGGTGGAGGAGGACAGGACGGGAAGTGGAGGGGGATGGGGCTGGAAGTGGTGGCGGAAGATGGGAAGTGGTGGAGAAGGACAGGACGGGAAGTGGAGGGGGGTGGGGCTGGAAGTGGTGGCGGAAGATGGGAAGTGGTGGAGGAGGAAGAAGTGGTGGTCGGTGAATCTGACACAGAAGGCCTTGTTCTATAAAGTATCCCCCACATCTGATTTTTTAATGTTGCTTTTGGAAACAGCGGGGAGGCTATTATCCCGCGCACATCCCACTTCCTGAACGAGATTCATTCGCAGCAGGAAGTGAGGGTTTGAGCAAAAAACGCCTTCCCCCGGAAACAAGTTCATTCATGTAAGTTTTTACGAGTGAGGCACAACAGTCTTTTTTACACATTGGAGGAATTTAACAGCCAGGTCCCAAAATAATATTTTATTTTGTAATGCATGTTGGGGTCCCTTCTGCCTTTTATTTCATGCAAATCGGAACATGCGCCCTGCAGTTATTCGGAATTAGAAAGAGACTTCTTAGTACGGTAACCTTCTTGCACATGCTCAGTTGCACTCAGTGTTTGGATACAATGCATGTGATTGGCTGCCGCTATTCCAGTTGGTTGTGATGGCAGCTTGGCACAGAATCTGTGCATTGTACTGGGCGTGTGCAGGAAGCATACCGCAGTACACTTCCTGCATTCAGTAGGGCAGCTGGGGGGAGGAGTTAAATCCGACAGAAGTCTCATTTTCTAACTCCAGTAACTAAAGAACGCCTGCACCGATCTGAATGCCGTAAAATGCATTGGAGTCCATGAAAAAAAACGTAACAGATGTAAACAGAATTATTATTTTTTTGAATAATGTGTTACCGAGCCGGACAGAAGCCTCTCCCAACATATTAACACTGAGAAGAGTTAATCTCTCAAACGTCCGCATAGACAGCAGCGCAAAATTAGAAGAAATTAGTAAAGGTGTGAGAATATAAAAAAATGATCACCAAATGAACTCATTAATTGGTAAAGTTATAGCAGTGTTAACACTTTGTGTGCCAGGCTAGTGCAGGAAAGAAAGAAAATGTTTTAGAAAGCGCTGGCACACTAAGGGTTAGTTACAAACTATCTCCTTGTGTCATCAGGTTCACTCAAAAAAAATCTACTGGTTTTGTGGAGAATGAACCAAAAACAACAAATATCTCGGTATCTCTGAGCAGCTTCGTCAACAGCTTAAAACTGCACACAAAAAATGCATAAAAGCTGCCGAATCCACTCGCTGGGAGCAGCCATTTTTTACACATAAAAACTCAGTAATTAGCGTCACACATTTATAAACAGAACCTTTTTTTGTTAAATCTCCAAATTTAAGTAAAAAAGTACACAAAATGAGGAGAAATAAAATCTGCGTTTCGCCAAATAACAAAACGTCCCCGTTTCTGATATTTAATAAATACACGTCATGTTTAGAAATTGCATTTGACGGCACGACAGGCAGACCCAGATATCGCCAAAATGGCAATTAACTTTTTGGGCGCCAGACAGATCTTTTTACTGCTGCGCAAATGGCTTGCTCTGAGTAAATTAAGAGTTTTAACCCCTTAAGGACAATGGGCGGTCCCTAAACCCATTGAAAACAATGCATTTTGAGCCCGTACATGTACGGGCTTTGTCATTAAGGGGTTAATCAAATTCTGCCTAATGGAAAATACTATTTATGTTAAAAGATTAACCATTCCCGGCGAGTGATTTCCTCCGACACAGAAGCTTTAATGTTGGAAAACGGTTTCTTTTCATTAGTGTCCAAAACGAATATATATAATACACAGACCTCGCGGGAGCTTCTATCACTGAAGGGGGTGAAGGGGCAGATTCTCAGGGCTTTTACCCCAGTCTCGGGGTAAATGGGCAGATTCTCAGGGTTATTAACCCAGTCTCGGGAGAATGGGGAGATTGTCAGGGTTTTTACCCCGGTCTCAGGGTAAATGGGCAGATTGTCAGGGTTTTTACGTCAGTCTCAGGGTAAATGGGCAGACTCTCAGGGTTTTTACCCTTGTCTCGGGGTAAATGGGCAGATTCTCAGGGTTTTTACCCCAGTCTCAGGGTAAATGGGCAGATTCTAAAGGGTTTTTACCCCAGTCTTAGGGTAAATGGGCAGATTCTCAGGGTCACACAGTCTGCAAGTGACTTCATTTTCTCCTCTGACTTAATGACATCTGAGGATCACATTTTGGGCAGAAGTTTCCTAAACTCTAATTCTTGTTGGGCCACTAATGTTTGTTCTTATCAGGTACAAGTAAAATGTATTGTAAATTGTCACACAGCGGGGACCATCGTCATCTATACTATCGGTATACGCATTACTGAAACCTACCTACACACAGACATCCTAATAATCTGCAGGGACTGCCAAAAGAAGTCAATCTTGACTGTGATTGGTCCATCCATCCGGAATGTTACCTGCAGGGACCCGATGGTAACGTTATGTTACATTGTTACATGCGCTGCTGTCACTCAGATAATATCATAATGCGTGACTCCGCAGGGAATATGAGACCCCGCTGGCTGGGAAAATGCTACATTAAAGTATTTTCTGCCCCTGGTGCCAGGGGACATCTGCCCCGCCGCCTCCGTGAGTTTCGCTGCTGAGCGGGAATCATGTGATGCCCTCATATCAAGGCATGTAGCGCGATCTTGGATCATACCATTTCTCCCACTGCTGGGGGACCCATTGCTCTTATCTATGATAACTCCATTACTAGAACCCATGGGTCGTCCACCAGAGACCTGCGGGGGGGGGGGGGCACTGCTTGAGAGGAGGTAAGAGGAGCGAGTCCGACGTGGGACAGGCAAGTTATGGCAATTCAGCTGCTGTGGACTACAAATCCCACAATGCATTGTAAATATCGTCTACCATACCTGGAGCATAAGGTTACCTTTTTAAGAGTTACTTTACGTTTCTGCACCTGTACATATCAGCGCCCCCCTCTGGCTTTATAATCGGGGCTGCGTTACATCGGGGGGTACACGAAGTACACGAAGCAAGCGGGTATTCAATCTGTTACAAAAAAACAACACAGGAGAATGTGACATTTTTGCTGTAAATCGCCCCAACGCTGCGGAGCCGGCACAGAATTCAGTTCCTGCCGCACTTCGTTCCAGAACTTCCTTGTTTTAAACCCATTTTACGGAAGGGATCAGAAATGTATGAAAGCTGTAGAGTAAATCGGGTTGATTGTACAATGTTTATTAACAAAAATGTTCGTTTTCCCAGGATGCTCACTTCAGCGCCTCGGAAATGCAATCCTTTCGGGAAACGCCATCCGAGCCAAACGATCCGCTAGTTTTGACGTCGATATCATATTGGCAACCGATAAATTTGAGATGTCCCCCCCCCCCAAAAGCAACAAACGAAACAAAAAGACAAAGTCTGCTCGTTGCCAAGAAAGTAAAGCGCGGCAAATAAAGGCGGAGGGGGAGCGCGGCTCAGAAGGCTTTGTTGGGGGTCTCGCTTCCGGCGACGCGCCTCCATGCTGTTTTGGGGAGCACAGCATTGTGGGGGGGTGTAGCGGTGGTCTTTGGCATGGCGGTGTAGCTGTATGATCCAATGACGACTCTTACGGTAACCGGATCCAAAGTCTCCGTGTACAGCCTCCCGCAGACACGCTGCGCAGGGGGAGAGCTTTCCTTGTTTTGGCAGACATTTTTTTTTTCATGACAGCATTGTCTTTTTCGTCACTGTGCGCGCTTTTGGATTTTATTATTTTGAATGTTTTTTTTGGGACCGTTGCAGCGCTCCGTAGTTCGTCCGTTCCGAGGGAAAGTAACATTAATCAAATGTAAAACTGAAAATAAACGCTTTTCTCCTTAACATGTGCAAAATAGAGAAAAAAAATCTTGGAACCCACTCTTCAGTCCGAACGCAAAGAAGGGATCTGGAAGAGACAGAAACGGAGAATCGGTTAAAGGCGCCGTTCCGCTTAGACGATGCTTACAGCGTTACGGTATATGGCGGCGCTACATACATCAATAACTATTAATACCAACCTCTCTTCAGCAAATAAACCTCAGCAGATATTATATTATATATTATATTCTTGCCTCTGGAGGTTTATTAAACTCAGTAACATTTAACAAACTTTTTTTTTCTTCTATGGCAACAACCAATCAGGATCAAGGAGGGTTTGGGCGTTCAGCGGTATTGGGCACGGTGTAATGGTGAATTCGCTTACAGTTCAGCAGTTAGTGGAACAGGAGCTTTAAAATGGATCAGTAAACTTTTATATTTTTGACCAATAAAACTTTGGTTTTGGATTCTTTGATCTTTGGGATTGTTGGTTTTCGGGATCCCGGAAGACCTACCACATCAGCAGGGCGCCGGCGGGCACCAATAACAACACCGCGAGCCACGACACCCGCGCCGCCGAGGATCCAATCACAGACTCCGGCTCGGACACCTTGGTGGTAGGGGCCACACCTTGGCGGTACGTGGTGGTCGTCGTAGTGGTGATTGTAGTCGTTGTTTCTGCAACAACAAAAAAAAGATATAAAGTTCCGCATTTACCAAAACTGATATGTATCGGCCCCGGGTACCTCTACGAGGCGGGATCTCGGTAGGAGGTTACTTTATATACGAGGAAGAGACCTTGGATTCTAGTGCAAAGTTTGAAAAGGGGTCTTATCACCATAGCAACCCATGGGATTGTCCAGTCAGCAGCTTGACCCCCCTCCCATGTCATTCTCTATTAACACGACGTCCACAAAAACTCGTCAATAATTCTAACGAGAAACAAACTGCCATCAAGTCATCAATTTGAAGATTTAAACCCCAAAGGGTTAATAACTGGAAGGCCCCACTGTATCTACTCTGGGAGTGAAGCGGTTAAGAAGCGCAGCCCCGTCACCTGGACAGGTATAATCCGGGTTTACGGCCGCGCCGCCAGCTCCATTATGTAGATCCGTTATTTCGGTTTTGCGGCAGAAAATGCAGTTATTTCCATGGCGATCTCCCCGGGGCCCCGGAGTCAGAGCCGGGCTGATGATAATTATGATCTATCGCTTGTTACAGCCTACAAACAGCTTCCACGCAGATGCTTTCTCTCCGGCCCCGGGCGTGGGGGGGGGGGGATTCGGTTACGGGGGGAGCTGCAGGGAACAAGTGACAGCTTCCAGCCCGCGGGGAGTCTATAGGCGGCTGCATACAGGCGATAAAAGACTCTGATCAGCCCTAAACTGGATCCTACCCCGTGTCACCTCTCTGCGACTGCTGGAGGGGGGTCCCCGGTTTTTGCCCCATGCTTGCTGCCCCTGTGGGTCCTCACTCTACTTGGAGGGGTCTTCCTCTTTCTGGGGTCACAGACTCAGGGAATGGAGAGGGTTAAAGGCCATGTGTTTGGACAAAGGGTGTAAACTACATGGGGAAACACCAAACCGGGGTAGAAACTGGTATAGGGGGTCCAGGATGAGGCAAATTCAGACACAAAGGAGGAGAGGTAGTGGATACATGGGAGAGAAGGGAAGAGAATGGGGGGATGAGAGGCAGCGATTGGGAGAGAAGTGGTTACAGGGGTGACTGATGTGGGGCAGATACAGAGCCCCCCCGGCACTGAAAGGGTTAAGCGCTGCCGGCGCGCTCATATTTCCTCATGCAGAACCAAGGAAAGGGTTAAAGTCGCTGAGAGGCCACATTTTGGAGGACATCATTATCTTCTCATTAGGGTTTAATTATCATCTAATACACAAGGCCTAGAGGTCAGCAGGCGCCCGCTGGCAGGCTGCCGGTTTTAATTATAAAGAGCCCGGGGGGCGCGGGATTCGGGGGGGGGGGGGCTGCTCGTCACTTTGATGTTTAGCTCGGGGTATTTCTCATTTTTACGACTTCCTTCGTGCGATCGCCTCTTCCAGAGACCTCCGCGGCCGGCCGCCGCGCTCCAATAAACACAATTATTACCACCGCTAGTTAATTACTGACACAGCGACATTACCCCCCCCCCCCGCTCCGTACCAAGGGGCAAGAACACACCGACCCCGACCGGCAGGGGGTTCTCTTAAATAAAACGCTGCCGGGGTAACGTTCTGGGGTCTCTGTCTGGAATTTTATATCTGAAGGCTGAGCCCCTAAAAACATCTTTTGGATGCACCGTGCGCATGCATGGTACGGCCATACCTCCCAAGTGTGACTGCTTAGTTTATCCAGTCCCTCTTTGCTTCCCTTAATGCCCCCTCTCCTCCCCCTGATGCCCCTCTCTCCCCTGATGCCCCTCTCTCCTATACCTGACGCTCCTCTCTCCTCCCCTGATGCCCCCTCTTTTCTAGGTCAGAATGTTTGCTGGGTATGAGGGGATCGCAGGGTTCTACAGCCCTAAAAGCCCCGATAATGTGTATAGAAACCGCAGGGAACGGCTTTATAAATGAAACGGGGTAAATAAAACCCCATTATTCTTCTTCTAAATGCCCCGCCAGTTACACCAATACCCCTCAGCGGGACAGAAAGCATTAGTCTGGGAAAAGCCCCCTTTAGGACCCGTTGTGTTGGCAGGGCCGCTCTACCTGTTTTCTGAGCTTCGGTGGTGATGTATTTGGGCTCCTCCGTCCACGGCGTGGCATGCGCGGCCACGCTCCAGTCGCTCCACGTGCCGATTTCGTAGTCTTTGGCTGCCACCTGGATGATGTACTCCTTGCCGGCGTAAGCGTCGGTGATGGTGTGAGACGTGCCGTCCGAGAGCTCCACCTGAGCGCAGAGAAAGCACGGGGTCAGAATAATCAGAAGAGATATATAACCGATGACATGCAAACCCACAGCGAGCCCTGATCCGCAGAGCTTACAATCTAGTGGAGATGTGCCGCGGGTGTAAGGGGATTGTGGGAAATGTCAGGTATTATAATAAATGCCCCCTTCATATGGCGGGAATGACCTTCCTGTCCGCTTTTCACTCCGTCGACAATCAACATGGCGGAGAGCTGAACATTACACTATATATTACACTATACATTGTACAGGGCCGGCACAGATCTTCCCTCAGAAGCAGCTCCCTGGGGCCGCCAACCCCTATCACGCACAGTGAAGTCAGGGGGTCCCGGGGGGTCTCCCGGACCGGGTTGAACTCCACTTGCTGGTTGTGACAGGGCCAGGCTAGCTGGCTCATATGAAGTTTAGCCGGGTCACGGAGCGCTTTTGTGTCCGGTTCTGTATACTGTGACCCGGTAATATATTATATTGTGTTTATTGTGTAACCGGCCCAGAGACTGATGTGGCTTCAGCCCCAGCCTTCAAAGAGACGATCCTATAATCTGGCTGGGGCTCTTAATCAGCCAACACAGCCCTGTCTGCCCAGACGGCCCCCGCACTACAGGGGGGATAACACAGGTGGGGGAACCCATTGTATTCTGTAATCCCCTCACCTGATACATCCCCTGTATACTGATGGGATTTGTGATGGGATGGGAGTGATGGGATTGGGGGTTGGGTTCGGTACACATTGCATTGAGATTGTATATAAATTCTGTGTGTTTGTAATAAAGAGAGTTCTTCTTGGTTTGCTACGAATGGTGGTCTGGATGATCCGTGGATAGCTGAGTGCGATCCGTATGAGGGACTGACTGGTGATTCCTCAGCCCTCAAACAGGGGGACCCAGCCTTGGGTACGGTGACCCTGTAACACTGGTGTTGATGGGATTTAGCCTTTCCGCGAGCTGCCGCCATTCCTTGTGACCCGCGTGAAATACTCTAGATTGTAAGCTCCTCACTTTGTTAATTCCAATTTATCTGATGCACTACTCAGTATCTGCAGTATCCCCGCTGTACAGCGCCGTGGAATATGATGGAGATATATATATATTATATATTATTATTTGATCTGACGCTCCTTGCTTTATGCCTGCGAGGCGTCAGGATCCTACATTAACCCTTTGTGATGGGGCGTGATGCTCTGCCTCCTCCGCTGGCACCGAAAGGGTTACATCTCGCTGAAACCTCTATGGTGAGCATGTCAGAGCGTCACCTCGCACACGGCAAGGACAGAAAGTACAGCCAAGAACGGCCGTCCGAGCAAATCCTCCAGCTGGGGCGGACCGCCGGCCGACGGCTTTATTGCGAGAGACGGGATTGAGGGATGGGGTGACGGGGCTGGCAGGTGGGGTGCTGGGAGCCCACAGGAGGCAGCCTTCAGCCATCACCTCCCAGGGCCGGGGAGCGGGACACGGAGCAGACGGGGCTCAGGTGCCGCTGACGGATACACAATAGCTGTCGGGGGTCCGGGGGGATATCTCTGCTTCTATTCAAAGCCGGAACGGCTGCGTCCGGCTGACAGCCGCGGCTAACAGGCTATCAGGTTTAAAGCGCTGCGCGGGGGGGCGGGGGGTGTGCAGAGAGTTCACTATATATATATATATATATATACACACACACGTTAACACCGTCCACGCTGAACCGGAACTCATCAGCCTATGAAAGGGTTATTCGCCGGAGGTTTTACCCCAGTCTCGGGGTGAAGGGGCAGATTATCAGGGTTTGTTTTTTTTTACCCCACTGGGCTCCCGATCGGTGCTTTACTCCCTGCTATATCACAGCTGGAATCCCTGCTTGAATACAGGTGCCTTCATAAGGAACATCTTTACCTACTGACAAGCTGTGGTTCCCATGAGGTATTAAAGCAGGAGTTCTCAAACTGCGGCCCTCCAGCTGCTGCAGGACTACATCTCCCATAATGCTCCTTCAGCTAAGGGGCTGGCTGAGGAGTATGGGAGATGTAGTCCTGCAGCAGCTGGAGGGCCGCAGTTTGAGAACCCCTGTATTAAAGCCATTCGGCTGTCGCCAACAGCCAGTCCCTGCAATAGGATCTGTGTGATGATTATTAAAGGGTTAATGTTTCAAGCTTTTCGCCATTGGCTTATGTCTGCGCATGCATGCATAATACCGCTAATGCTTTAAAGTAGGTTTGCTACGTTAACCCTCCAAAAGCCAAACCCGGCTTATTGACCCCGACGGGGCGCAAAGAACACAAAAAGTGAATAGATGGGGGGTTGACTTTTTTCTCTTGTGTTTATAGCTCTGCGGTTGGGGGGCTTTGCGAGGGCCGTGTGGACAGGCTCTCTTTTGCGAATGCTCGTCCGTGTGGCCGGGGTCCTCGCAGACCCTCTAGGTGGCGCCGCTCCCTCACGTTCAGCCGCTCGCTCCGCTTAGTATTTTGTGAATGTACGGATTTCGGCGTTTCCGGCCCCGATACACGCAGAACTTCCAACCGCGCCGTGTACTCTGCATGTATGAGCATTTCACGCACAGCGCTGTGTACACGAACCCCACTAAATATTGCTGTCCCCCCCCTATTATTCCGTTAGTAGGGGTAGGGGGTAAATTCCGCTGGTAACGCGGCTGTTGGCCCCCAGAGATGCCGTGATGGACGAGGAGCCCCTCAGCACCGCTGGCTTCAGGACTTCACTACAAAACTGACTCTTAGAGCGCTGGCACGTAAGGGGTTAACCGGCTTCTCCCAGCCCCACCGACCAGTAAGACCAGTAACTCCGTGATGGACGAGGAGCCGGAGAAGGAGCAGCTGTGGCCCCTGGAGCTGAGAGCCGCAGACAGCGGCCAAGAGACGACACAGATGTGACCGCGGTGACATGCCTGGGACCCGGCTCGGGATTTATACGCTGCAGCTTCCCGTGACCCGACACACGGACCCATCACAGGATATGCGTGTCCTTCATATGACACGAGGTCCAGGGAAATAAAGCGTGAGGCGCATGGAGAGAACATAAAGCTGCGTATAGAGCGCACTGTCAGCCCCCATGGGATTAAAGCGGTGGATGTAGAACGCGTACGGCGCTCGTAACCCCCCCATTATCCATACTGAAAATCAACCAATCACAGACACAGGATTTCTGCCTAAGCTGTGGTTGGCTGATATTGGGCCGGGGTGGGCTTGTTCGCCCACGTTGGGGGGGACACGGGGAGCGTTCATCTTATAGACAGAATAACATTACTTACAAAGTATCCGCAAACACCGAACTCCGCGACTCTGAGAATCCCCGACAATCTCCGGGGATTCCACCCATTTAGGGAAAGTTGGCTTAACCTCCGAAATCTGGCTCGCTGCCCCCCCCCGGGGGGAAAACGTTCGCCTCCGAGCTCTTCGTGCAAATTTCCCCTCTAATCGTCACAATCCTCGGACGTATAGAACCGGCGCGGCCCACCGAAGCGGCCCCCGGGGGCCCCATGTTTATTTCCCGCGAGGAGATCCGATGATTCGCTTGATAAACAGAACATTACGGTCGGAAGATAACGTCCGCCAGCCGGCCCTCGGTGCCGAGATAAATCTGGCGTGTGTGATTAACGGCCGCGGCCCCCCGCTCTGCTTATGGCGGGGATGTAAATATTTTATGAATCCGCTCCGTGGGAAATCTCTGGGTTTATTTATATTTATTAAGGGGGCTGAAGAAGAAAAAACGTAAGGTCGCCGAGTTCAGCCGGGATTCCAGCGGCACGGAGCGAAGAAACGAGTCCCGCGGCAGATTCAGCGCAGGGTTAAAACCATACATTTAACTCTTTCCTGCCAAAAGGAACCCCGGAAACACCTAAGCGGCCCCGTAATACCCGCAGGCTGTGCATTCCCACCACGCGTCTCTGGCACAGGACCTCTAATCCGAAGAAGAAGCCTCCTCGGTCTCCAAATTTCTTCCATTAATACATAATAAGTAAATAAACCAGCGCCTGTCCTCTCGTCTCCCGCTGAACCGGAGGATTCCGTCCTTATAAATGACATCAAATCAAAAGCATCAGAAATATCGGGTGACAAAAATCAGTAAGAAATAACATTTTACGACAATATTAGGGATCGCGCTCCCCCTCCCCCCACCGCCAGTAGGAGCACTCAAAGTTTCCTGGCGCAGAGGGGGTTAATAACCAGCAGTTACAGTAAAGACGTTTTATTCCTTTTTTTCTGTCTCTCCTCATCCATCAAACGTACATTTTTCAATTAATAAGAAATATGGCTAAAACTGCCAAAAATAAAGCCCCCCCCCCAGCTTTTACCAGTAAGGCTGCAGAAGCGCCCCCCCCCCCCCGTGGACTGGGATCTCACCAGCTGGATGAGACAGACGGGAAATCCCACCATTGTACATCGCCACAGAACATGACGGCGCTATATATATATCACACGGCGGCATTTACAATACTAAAATACTCCGTACCAGACGAAGGGCCCCAGAGGAGAGCCGGCCCCGCCCCCCTGGGGCACATTCACCCCAAGAACTGACAATCCCTTTGCTATGTAAATTGGCCCCGTGGTGGAAGCGCATTCCTGGGGACATTCCGGGGCCGGCGGCCCCCCTGTCCGCTCCCCCAGGGGAATCGACAAAAATCTCCACGAAGAAAAACCCATTCTGTGAAATAATTCCCGGGCTTTATGTATAAACGGCGCGTCTCCCACAAACATCCCGCACGCTACCGAACCCTCGCAGGCAGCGCTCCGACCGCACTCACTGAAAGGAGCGGCCTCGGCTCAGATTCAGGAGCCGGATGTCTATCCCATGCATGTTTAATACCCTCTACCACCTCTGCTGGGGGGCTGTTCCACTTATCTCCCCGTTCCATCTCAGCCTCCAGTCTGTTATTCCCCTCCTTTGGAATAAACTCCCCGCCGTAGTTAAATCTCTTTCTGTAATCGAGGGGCCGTATGGGGGGGTGGGCATGTTGCTGTGGATTTGCCCCGGAAGCCCCCGTCTAAGGGAATCGTTAGATAAATAAAAGGCGATAAGCGCTGGCGTTGGGGGATTTTATTGCGTGACGAACGAGCGCCGTATGAGGTCATCGCGGTAAATCGGTAAATGTCTGGCAGCTTCCCCGAGTCTCGTAGCGGCCGGCGGTTACTGCGGGGGGTGAGGCGGGGGTCCGCACTCAGCCGACTCCGCACCGGGGGGGGCCGATTCACCTCCCGCAATATACTGAGATCAGCAAATCCTCGGATAACAACGGAGATAAATCCGGTTCCTGAGATCCACAGAAAGCCCCGGTACCCAATATCTGCGTCCGGTACCCGGTATCTGCGGCCTGTACCCGGTATCTGCGGCCTGTACCCAATATCTGCGGCCTGTACCCGGTATCTGCGGCCTGTACCCGGTATCTGCGGCCTGTACCCAATATCTGCGGCCTGTACCCGGTATCTGCGGCCTGTACCCGGTATCTGCGGCCTGTACCCAATATCTGCGGCCTGTACCCGGTATCTGCGGCCTGTACCCAATATCTGCGGCCTGTACCCGGTATCTGCGGCCTGTACCCGGTATCTGCGGCCTGTACCCGGTATCTGCGGCCTGTACCCGGTATCTGCGGCCTGTACCCAATATCTGCGGCCTGTACCCGGTATCTGCGGCCTGTACCCGGTATCTGCGGCCTGTACCCAATATCTGCGGCCTGTACCCGGTATCTGCGGCCTGTACCCGGTATCTGCGGCCTGTACCCAATATCTGCGGCCTGTACCCGGTATCTGCGGCCTGTACCCGGTATCTGCGGCCTGTACCCGGTATCTGCGGCCTGTACCCGGTATCTGCGGCCGGTACCCGGTATCTGCGGCCGGTACCCGGTATCTGCGGCCTGTACCCGGTATCTGCGGCCGGTACCCGGTATCTGCGGCCTGTACCCGGTATCTGCGGCCGGTACCCGGTATCTGCGCCCGGTACCCGGTATCTGCGGCCGGTACCCGGTATCTGCGCCCGGTACCCGGTATCTGCGGCCGGCGAAAGTTCTGCCCCCGACGGGGTCCTCACCGGTCTGCAGTCATAAAAAACCCACCCGGCACGTGTAATAAATAAAAGAGCGGACATCACCACTTATTATTATGTGTTATATAGCGCCGTCATATTCCGTAGCGCTGTAACAAGTAGTGTATAACAATTTGGTGAGGAGGGCCCGGCGCACAGGAGCTTACAATCTGACTCTATAGGCAGTAAGTGAGGTTAGAGGGATATATTATTATTATATATGACAGGGAACGCCACATGGTGCACTCGCTGTCACCTCCAGCGCTGGTTGGCCGAGGGTTGTGGGAGTTGCTCTTCAGGATCAGAGAGGCGGCACCGCACTGAAGCTCTCCCAAATGTGACCCCCCCCCCACTATGCATTTTAAATTGCTCTCTAACTACGCCAAGTCCCCGCAGCAGTGAAAACTCTGGGGGTCTCTGGTCTCCCCGACACAGCTTTAAGCGGTGGCAGTCTGTGGCACAGCCAGCATTATCTAATCCATTTAACCAAATATAACCCAAATAAATGAAACCGATATAAAACCCGCTATATATATATATATTCCTCAAGCTGGAATTGGCTCGGAGGGACGGCAGAAACATACTGACTGCGCTCCGTGACAAACCGCCATCGGGCTCCGGAGCACAGACATCAATCCGCCGAGACGCGCCACGCGTTAACCCTTCAGTGCACTGGACGGGTAAGGGCGCGCATCGGGCATGGCACAGCACGGGTTAACACAAACGCCGCGTTATAGTATAAGTATATTTCTCGCGCACGTCAGAACCCTCATATCCGCCCCATCGGCCCCCCGCAGCTGATGTATGGAGCGAGGACTTCGTATTCATCAGGCCTGACGATGGCGGAGTCTGGGAGGTAAATCTCCCTTCGTGATGTTTACGTGTCCGGGGTTCACATCACATGATTTCACCCGCTAAAGATACACGGAGTCATTTCATGGCGGAATGGGGCTTCGTCTACTTAACGCAGCTCTAAACACCAGAACGTTCTTGTCTCGCACGTCTCACAGTCCGGTGCATAATAATGAGGCTTAGCTGCCCTGTCCCAGCGCTGGGGCTGAAGTGCTAGGAGTCCACGAGACGTCTGGAGTGCCAAGGAACCGAACGCCGGGGAGGAAAAACGGATAATAATATAAGAGCATTTACTTCCAGAGACCCTCTCAGCCAACGACTGACATTCAAAAAAACATTTGCCCTTTTATGTCACTTTCTGCCCCATTGCAGGGTATTTGTGTAACTGGGTGGGGCATTTAGAAGAATAATGGGGTTTATTTACCCCGTTTTATTTATAAAGCCGTTCCCTGCTGTTTCTATACACATTATCGGGGCTTTTAGGGCAGTAGAACCCTGCGATCCCCTCATACCCAGCAAACATTCTGCGCTATAGAGTATAAAGGCGGGAAGCGACGGGGTCCCTGGGCCGGCTGAGAGTGATGGGGGTGATCCGAACGGGTACATTAATGGCTAAAACGCTCTTGGAGGGTCACCTGTCACCGAAGTATGGAACGGTATGAGAACGTAATCCTTGGCGCCGATCGGGTTACCGCATCATCGGGCTGATTAATGATGTCACTGCCCATTATTTCTCTGCAGATGTTTACTTGTGACAATAAACAGACATTTATTGGAGAGGACGGGGATGAGAAACGTATTCGGCGAGAGCCAAACCATAAAAACAGAGGGAATCGTGGAGCCGTCACGGGGCGGAGCGGAGAGCTTAAAGCTGGGTTTAGCTGAGAAGGAACTTTTAACCCAAACTGTGTGCCGCGCGGGGAGAGCGCGATGACGGGAACCCCCCGCCGGGAATAACACTGAGTGAGTGTGAGCAGAGGCATCACGGCCCCCCAACCTCCCACGCTGTGTACATTTATACAGAGACCCCCGACGCCCGGCGTGTTTTACCTCTCTCCGGTAAAGAACTGCTGCTTGTCAGTCGGTTTTTAGGGCAGATTCGTATGATTTGGACAAAATGCTCCAAGCCACAAAATATTTGCTACACTAACTCACAAACCAGTCCACTTACATCTAAGTTCAAGCAGGGCACCGTGGAAAGTACAGCAACTTTTATTATAATAAAGTACTGTAACTTACTATCAAAATACAGAGGCAGCTAACCATCCACTCCCAGCACCCTCAGCCTGCTGTATCAGCGTATAGGTTTATTCCGAGCCCATCGGCCGTCCAGTGTGAGGAGCCAGAAATACCGAGGGCGGATTTGGTGTCCGTGCCGGGCCGGGTTACTCTGGGGTGAGAGGAAGAGTCTTTTTCATACCTGGAGGAATCTTTAACCAGAAATTTCCAACAATCCCCTCGCGGGGTTAAATAGAAGCCTCTCATTAAACGGCTGTTATCACCAGATCCTCATCACTCTGAGCCGCCCGGCAAGGACCCGGCTGGGACGACTTCTCCTGGAGCCAGGGCTTACGTTTATTGTCATCGCCGTCCTCCGCTCCCCCTCGGCTCTCCCTCCGCGCATGTGGCGTCCATGTGTCGGACTCGGCTGGGCGCTCGGCAGGTCCTCGGCCCCGATACCAAATCTTTTATCGCACTCACAAAATCCGCGGGATGCAGAAATCTCCTCTCTGCGGGACGAGCCGTCGGCGAGCATTCAGGCCCCGGCCCCCCGGGGGCCGACAGGATATCCCCAAACGTTTGTCTTTTATGGATCTTTTAAAACCAGTTCCATCCACCGATATAATCCGGCGGGATTCATGCTTCAAAAAAGATCTGATTTATGGAACGGGGAGAACATTTACTTCCCACGGCCGGCCCTTAATGTATTTTTAATAAAGCATTCCAAAGGACGGTAAAAAAGATCGGGAGTAACTGCACTCCCAGCACCCCGAGCCACGGCAATATTCGCCCAGCGCTGGCACACGGTTCCGATCCCTTAGCCGCGGCTCTGTGGATCGTATGAAGTCCGGGGTCCGGTCTTTGGGGGTCCATTAAGGTTCTGCCGCTGAGTCCGATGAGTCCGGAGCTGTCCTGTGTTCCGGGCGACCCGGTTCAGTCTGCGGAGGGCCCCGGGATTCACCTCTTGTTCTATTGTAAGGAGCTGCTGGGTCAGGCTGAGCTTGGAATCGGCCGATATCGAGTTATTTGCCCCAATTCTTAAGGATCTGAAGCAGGAACTCGCTGGGTAGAGAATAGTTTGGCACAGAGAGGGTTAATCTCTGCCCGTTAATTAGTCTGTTATCAGCCAATGAATAACTCTAGCTTTTCTCTAATGGCCATTATTTTCTGCCAATCCGGGGGGGGGGGGGGCGCGAGGAATACCCGAGGAGCCCAAAGCTACCCCCGCACGGGGTGAAAAGTGAACATCAGGGGCAGATCCTGGGCTCGGGGCGACTGCTGGGAATGTGAATGATTAACACACCGGCGGGATTACGGCTTCTCCCGGGGGGGGGTGAAAACATCACAGAACAGATATTTTTGAGAGTTGTTGGTAAGGTAAAATACCTCGTTAATCAATGAATGATGACTTTGAGAGGGGTATCCGGGGCATCTAAAAGCCAGCGACTGAAATACCCCCCCCCGATCAGCAGATACATTGTAGCCTTCAAACGCATAAAACATGAACTGAATCTTAATAAGATATGACGTCATAATGACATCATAACACGGTTTCTCTTTGTACCCTGAGTGGGGGCTCTAATAATTCCAGGGGCCACAAGCTAAGCCCTATGTGACTCTATGTCCCTCTGCTGTCCTCTTGCTGAATCGTAAGCGGTGCATTTAGCGTGTGGAGAACACGCAGACACCGATTACATGTTCCAGAGCGGGTTCTGCCCGCAGGGTCGTCGGCTGCTTGTGAGATTGCGTGCGCGGCAGAGATAAGAGAGCATTAGAGACACAAAACCTTCCAGCAGCAGCAACTTCTACCCCGATTATCCCCCTCGACCTACAGCGGGGGAGGACCGGGGTCCTGCATGAGCAGGTGGGGTCATTTACGGATGGGGGGCTACTGGATCCTGTACTGGAGGGGAGGAGGGTTAATTGATTCTATACCGGCAGAAGGAGAGGTCACGGTGTGTGTATGTATGTGTGTGTATGTATGTATGTGTGTGTATGTATGTGTGTGTGTGTATGTATGTGTATGTATGTGTGTGTATGTATGTATGTGTGTGTATGTATGTGTGTATATGTATGTATGTGTGTGTATGTATGTGTGTATATGTATGTATGTGTGTGTGTATGTATGTGTGTGTGTATGTATGTGTGTATGTGTGTGTGTATGTGTGTGTATGTGTGTGTATGTATGTATGTGTGTGTATGTATGTGTGTGTGTGTATGTATGTGTGTGTATGTATGTGTGTGTGTATGTATGTGTGTATATGTATGTATGTGTGTATGTATGTGTGTGTATGTATGTGTGTGTATGTATGTGTGTATATGTATGTATGTATGTGTGTGTATGTATGTGTGTATATGTATGTATGTATGTGTGTGTATGTATGTGTGTATATGTATGTATGTATGTGTGTGTATGTATGTGTGTGTATGTATGTGTGTATATGTATGTATGTGTGTATATGTATGTATGTGTGTATGTATGTGTGTGTATGTATGTGTGTATATGTATGTATGTATGTGTGTGTATGTATGTGTGTATATGTATGTATGTGTGTGTATGTATGTGTGTATATGTATGTATGTGTGTGTATGTGTATGTATTAGAGTGTTTTATCCCGGTTCCCTGAATAATAAATGGATATTAATATTTCACGTGAAGCCCCCGCTGTGTAAACACGGTACGCGCTGTAATGAGGATATTGGATTTACAGCCGCGTCTCCCCAGTAATTATACTCAATGATATTATTTTATTGTGGATGTAATAGGGTTCTCCATCTCTGATGTCACTTCATTCTGCGCTGAACGCGAGCGGAACGAGCCGGGGGCAGGGGGAACGCGAGCGGAACGAGCCGGGGGCAGGGGGAACGCGAGCGGAACGAGCCGGGGGCAGCGGGAGCGCGAGCGGAACGAGCCGGGGGCAGGGGGAACGCGAGCGGAACGAGCCGGGGGCAGGGGGAACGCGATCGGAACGAGCCGGGGGCAGGGGGAACGCGAGCAGAACGAGCCGGGGGCAGGGGGAACGCGAGCGGAACGAGCTGGGGGCAGGGGGGAGCGCGAGCGGAACGAGCCGGGGGCAGGGGGAACGCGAGGGGCGCGAGCCGGGGGCACGCGAGTGGAACAAGCCGGGGGAACGCGAGCGGAACGAGCCGGGGGCAGCGGGAGCGGAGCGAGCCGGGGGCAGGGGGAACGCGAGCGGAACGAGCCGGGGGCAGGGGGAACGCGAGCGGAACGAGCCGTGGGCAGGGGGAACGCGAGCGGAACGAGCCGTGGGCAGGGGGAACGCGAGCGGAACGAGCCGTGGGCAGCGGGAGCGCGAGCGGAACGAGCCGGGGGCAGGGGGAACGCGAGCGGAACGAGCCGGGGGCAGGGGGAACGCGAGCGGAACGAGCCGTGGGCAGGGGGAACGCGAGCGGAACGAGCCGTGGGCAGGGGGAACGCGAGCGGAACGAGCCGTGGGCAGCGGGGAGCGCGAGCGGAACGAGCCGGGGGCAGGGGGAACGCGAGCGGAACGAGCCGGGGGCAGGGGGAACGCGAGCGGAACGAGCCGTGGGCAGGGGGAACGCGAGCGGAACGAGCCGTGGGCAGCGGGAGCGCGAGCGGAACGAGCCGGGGGCAGGGGGAACGCGAGCGGAACGAGCCGGGGGCAGGGGGAACGCGAGCGGAACGAGTCGGGGGCAGGGGGAACGCGAGCGGAACGAGTCGGGGGCAGGGGGAACGCGAGCGGAACGAGCTGGGGGCAGGGGGAGTGCGAGCGGAACGAGCCGGGGGCAGGGGGAACGCGAGGGGCGCGAGCCGGGGGCACGCGAGTGGAAGGAGCCGGGGGCACGCGAGCGGAACGAGCCGGGGGCATCGGGAGCGCGAGCGGAGCGAGCCGGGGGGACGCGAGCGGAACGAGTCGGGGGCACGCGAGCGGAACGAGCCGTGGGCAGGGGGAACGCGAGCGGAACGAGCCGTGGGCAGGGGGAACGCGAGCGGAACGAGCCGGGGGCAGCGGGAGCGCGAGCGGAACGAGCCGGGGGCAGGGGGAACGCGAGCGGAACGAGCCGGGGGCAGGGGGAACGCGATCGGAACGAGTCGGGGGCAGGGGGAACGCGAGTGGAACGAGCTGGGGGCAGGGGGAGCGCAAGCGGAAGGAGCCGGGGGCAGGGGGAACGCGAGGGGCGCGAGCCGGGGGCACGCGAGTAGAACGAGCCGGGGGAACGCGAGCGGAACGAGCCGGGGGCAGCGGGAGCGCGAGCGGAGCGAGCCGGGGGAACGCGAGCGGAACGAGCCGGGGGCAGCGGGAGCGCGTGGGTAACAATGGAAAGTAAATATTTGCTGGCGCTTCAATTAAAGCAGAAGCCCCGCCGCTGGTTTGCTCATCAATTCTGCGCACATTGAATGGAATCGGCCGCTCTGCTTCCCTGCCTTCCCTCCGGCTCCGTGAATTCATACGGAGGAACGCGGCTGCTGTGGGGAGGAATGCTGGGTTCCCTGATCACGCGCAGTTCCCACAACAGGTTAATCTAGCATTCCCTCACCTGAAGATGATATAAATGATTGTCCTAACCCCGCGCGTTTTCCCCTGTCGGACTGGCTGGTTAGGTTAGATGGGAGTGATTCCTAGCGATAGACGAGGTGATATTATTCGTGCCGCCACCTCCCCGCAGCGTAACACAGATCAGGGAGGCAGAGAGGCGCCGTCCGCCGGATCCAATAACACAACGGCGGGCCGGTGCGAAATGAAAAGGGGAGCGAGAGCCGAAATAACCGGCATCCACAGAGATTATCGCAAAAACACGAAAGAAAAGGAGGCTGAAGGCGTCCAACTCCTGCCAAGTGCGGCCAGAAACCCCCTTATTTGTGGGGCGCAGCCCCGGACCCCCCGCTTGTGATCGTATTAACCCCGGAGAAGCCAAAGGCTGAATTTCCTTCTGTCTTTTACCGATTTTCTGGAGTCTTTCCTGATAGGTTGTGTAATTTGCCCCCCCCCAACCCCCCGACTAGACTAGAGGGAACGGGTTGAAAAAGCGATACCCTGTGATCCTGTGACATTGGAGGAGCTTTTTTGCAAAATGTATACTTTTCTCTTCTCTTCTCTTCCAGTCCAGTCCCGGTGCGAAGCTTTGATACAACGTATCAGGCCTTCGATGGAGGGGGGGGTTACATTACAAATCTCTGGATAACAATGTTACCGTTTTCTGCCCCGACGTTCCTCCTTGACTATGACAGATCTTTGAGAGATGTTATATTACAGGCCTGCTGACTGCCCTGAACGCGGGGCGGCTGGCATCTGCCCCCCCCCCCCCGGGCCGCATCAGAAGACGAGGCAGATATATTGCGCAAGCCTAAGGGCGAAGGAAAGTCTACCTGTGTTCAAGGCTTGTGTTCCGCCTCAGCATTTCTCCGAGAAGGAGAGACGAGAGCAATCAATGGGATTTCATGAGTTCACTTTCCCCGCGTCCGGCCCAGCCGCCCTCCCCTCGCTTCTGCTGCATTGTTTGTCTTTGCAATGCTAATGGCTTCAGCCATTGATTTCTCATTAATGAGATCCCGGCTCCCAGCGAAGGGGAGAGCGACTCCTGGCAGCCGAACAAAGCCGGCCTAAAGAAAAGAAAAAATAATCCGCCGCAGCCTCCGTCCAATTAACATTTCTGTTACATTCACCCCACCTGCGATCGCTTATTAACGGGAACGGATTCCGCTTAGCGCTCAATGGGGAAACGATTTAGTGTTACAGGATAACGGGCGCTCCCCGCCAGCCCCGGTCACGCAGCCTCTGGATCGGCTCCCGTGTACACGTGTGAATCAAGGTGACGCGGGGGTCATTCTTTTATGGGACACACGTCTCATACATGACTTCCCACCTAACATGAAAGGCTGCCTTTGGGCATCTAGTCTATACAGTATAGTCTATAAAGTGGGATACGTCGACCAAGAAGGGCGCATCGCATGATAAATCCTCGTGCCAGGGCACCTCAATCTACTGAGTAAGATGGGCGGTTGGCCCCGATTATCTGAGAACACGGAAACACGTTATTAAACGTCTCTATGTGTGATTTTAATAAACTCATATAAAGAGGACCTTAATAAATAAAAAAGGGGATGTGGGGTGAGTGTCCCGCCAGCAGCATGGCTGATCCTAACCTCTCCGGGGGTGAAATTATTATACCCTGACCTATGCTATGCATTCTGGGAGTATACAATATTCTTTGCCCCACTGTCTTAAGTTTTATGCAAGGAATGGCAAAACATACAAAATGTTAAACTAATTTGTATCGAACTCCATGCAATCCGGCTGAAGTTCTCCTGTGTGCCTCTAGAGGGCGCTCCTCATACTCTGACCATAAAAGAAACATCTGCTAGAAAATGCGAGATTTATTTATCGCTGCAGGAATTTAGCTTTCTTGGTGTTTCTACACCCGTTTGCAAGTCTATGGGCCCTACCTGTGGGTCCCAAACGCAGGTATAAATAATCACTAAAAATGTTTTGAGTCCCGGGTGACTTTGAAGCCAAGCTGCAATATGTTTCAATATAGAGATCTGCACGTTGGGTGCCCCTTCTATGGGCGATATGGTGGTATGGCCCATGAACACCAACAACTCTTTTTTCGACGAGGACCTCCAATGAACTCCAATCTTGTCAGCATTCTCAGAAGGAAGTTATAATCCAGAAAGGGCATTTAAATATGCGTCGGACAGACATACGGCTTCCGAATCTGCCGGCAAATTCTGTTTCTGAGCTCATCGGGTCCGCTGCCCATGGCATGGAATACTTCCTCTATCTGTATGTGACCTGCGCCTTTACAAACCCAATAGGATTTCCATCTTGTTCCGAGAATGTCTGTAATAAAGATCTTTGTGGATTTTACTTTCTTGCCAATGTTTAATTTGTGCCAAGATCCTCAGAGGCTTTGTGCGCACGATGTACGAATGATGTACAAATGAAGGACATGACAGCAGGTTTGCCAGTAACGCTTCAGTGACATCAGGGTGCTGGATGGACAGGGAGGACGCAATCAGACATAGAGAGCGTAGGTCCTCCTCCCAAATAATGTTATGGAACCCCGTGCGAGGAAAGTCCTTCATCTCTACATTCTGCAACAGCTGAAAGAGTTCTGCGGATGCTCCTTGAGCGCATGAAGAAGGAGGAAGAGGAGGAACGTCGTGACGTCTCCACCGTGCTTCGCAGCCAGCGGGATATCAGGTCTGTGGAAGCCGTATCAGCAGTTCATGAAATAGTAAATGCTGTGGAAGACGGATCCGTCATCAACAACCTGTTCCCAAAGCTTCTGTGTGCGCTGATTACCGAGATTATCCGCACCGGAGGAAGAGACAGGCTGTGAGGACATCATGGGGCGGTTAGAACTACAGAAATACGAGCAGATCCACTCTGGTGGAATTATCCATCTTGCTTGATATATTGTGACATCTAGAAGCTGCCAGCGGACTCTTGCGACATCTCATCAGATGCATCTCTTTACTGGGACGGCCTTTTCTGTGGAGATTATCAATTACTAAGGAATTACTGACAAGAAGGTCATTAAAACCATCAAAGCGATGATAAGGAACGCCACCAGCCTCAGCTCTGCAATCCTTTGCTTATCCATGTGGGCTCTCGGCAACGCCGCGAACGGAGCCCACAAACCGATTATAATGTTCCAAGGATGGAGTCTGGAATTTGAGGACCGACAGAAGAATTATAGAAGAATCTCTGAAGACCTCAGCCAGGATTGTCCAGAAAAGAAATGGGGCAACATTTCGAGGAGATGATCGTTTTTAGTCACAGGTTCCTGAATAATGAAAAAGTGAAGCTTTCGGATGGAAGCGATCCGGCTACTCGCCCGAAAATGTAGAAATATCAGCAACATCTCTACTTCTCAAGCTTCAACACGAAGACATTTAGATCATATCAGCCACCACGTTCAGCCTCTATCACCGCCTACCCATCGCGGGCAGCCAGGACATGCAGAGCCTCCTACAAGGACAAGCGATCGCCCAAAGCAGCAAAGAGCAGCTGAAGATCATCTATAAGCCTCTGGTGTAGCAGCATGTTGAGTTAGCAGGATTGGTTTCCACCTGGAGTTTATGGACCTTCAGGTCCTCTGCAAACTGAATTAAGATAATGAATCGGGATCAGCTCTGGAGGGACATGACGGGGCTGCCACAGTACCCCAGACGAGACAGAGAACCGGGAATGATCCGGGGAGGTAACTCGTTTATTAGGAGACTCTATCATGCGCTAATTTACAATATGGGAGAAAATCCCAAATAAATACTAAACATTTAGTGTAACATTAACCCGACATGCAGCCCCGGGGCAACAATCACTCTCAGGCCATACTATTTATAAAGGAGCCCGTTAAACCTTTTATAGATCTTACACTTATATAAATATATATATACAGAATGTTTTCCCCCTTTTAACATAAGCATCTAATATATTGTTATCCCCCGATAGGTTGTATACAGGAGCTGCCATCTTGCTGCCCCATCACGGGGTATAAATCGCCCCTCGCCCTGAGGTATCTGTGATAATAGCGTTACGGAGGGACCTGCGCGGCTGGAAACAATCTCTAGCGCTAGAGGCTCATGCGCCGTCCGCTAAAACAATGCGGGGAGAGAACAGGAAGCGGCTTACAACTTCCTGCTTGGGCTGACGGGAGGATCCGACGCCGCCTGCACTGAGGGATCATGGGAAACGGAGGGGAATTTGCATAACATTTGATATTTCACCCTTTGTGCATCATCTTTCTAATTCAAACAATGTCGATTTTCCGGAAAGCCCTTCCCAGGCTGTGTTATAAGTACCCTCTGCGTTTTAAGTACCCCATTATACTCTGGAACGTCACTGAGGTTTGGGGAATTTTTACTCGAGAACAGGCTGGAGAGGAAAATGGCGTCCCGGAGTAAAGGAGATTCCATTAAAAGGCCTCGGCTCCGAACGCCACTCACATCAACTACAAAGATCGTTCCCCCCTCTCCATTACATAGCGTTGGTCCTGTGACCTCCCGCCGGCGGGCAGGCCGTGCTTTGCCCTCTTCGGGTGCTGAATCAGGCTTCAGAGGTAAGATAACACAGCCTGACGGCGTGGAGGTAATGCATTTCCGATCGATACAAGCCCAGTATTGGCTAAGATCAAGTGTAGTTCCCTTCGGACAGGGGGGGGACTATGCTGATCCTCTGGCCTTAGGGTTCGGGAAAGCATGAAGCCCGAGGTGCTTAAATTGCCCTGACGCAAGTCGGAGTTACCGTGTGCAGACTTGCACGCCGCTGCACACGGTAAATGCACATTTTTTGCACCGGCGGATCTTCACACTCCCTCCATCGCACCATCAGGGCATGGAGTGGAATTTATTTTTGAACCTGGCTGGGTCAGTCATGGTCCGCCCCTAAATTATTTATTTATTTATCACAATGTGTTTAAGCACGTGTGCCCATTAATTTTGATTGGATTCCACGGTCACCAAACCTTTAAGCGAGGCCACGTTTACGTTTTGGTTTTTTCGATTTGGCACTTTTGTTTTCGGACACTATCTTTCGGTAGTGAAGCCAAGGGGGCTACTTCCCGATGGGAGTGCCCCATGGCGATGGGGTCTCACCCTTCGGGGAGAGTCCTAAGATCCGACCCTCCCATGGGGGGGGGGAGGAATTTGTCTGGGTTCCCCTTGTGGGGACCCAGTTTCGTATATGGCTTCCGCTGCCTCTTAGGAGCACGGAAAGCAGCACCCAAAGGAGCACGCACCTCGGGCTTCAAAAAAAAAAAAAAAAAAAAAAAAATCAGGCTTCAGAGGTAAGATAACACAGCCTGACGGCGTGGAGGTAATGCATTTCCGATCGATACAAGCCCATGAATACTTCATGAGTGCATATTAATTTCCGTAAGCTGCGCCCTTAGCCCCCGGCTCTCTCTGTCGTCCCTGTCCTAATTGACATTGCTTGAATTAAGGGCACGGAGCTCGGTGCCGGTCCCAGGGGCTCGTGGAGAGTAGACTAATAATTAGAGTGTGCCATGGCACCCCGCCAGGCCCGGGGAGGAGGATATTACACGGCAGACAGTGCCGGAGGGAGCTGGCAGCTCAGACGCGGCCGGGGAAGATCTGCCAGGAAGCCTCTACGGCCAGCACCTTCGTAACACATTCCCGGCGGCGAAAAGAAAAGCCACGTCGGGCCACAAAAAGACTCATTAATAAAGAAAACATGAACATAAATGGACATGCGCTTTATTCCCACCTTTGCCATCAGACGCAGTGGCGGCACACGGGGCGCGCATGTCCAATCCCCACCGGTTATTTACCAATGCTTCCGGGTGAGCCCGGGGCGCAGAATATCAACGAAAACATGGAGTACAAGCTACTGACCCCCGGAGAGGGCAGAAAGGACAGGTGTGGTGGGTCCTCCTGCCCCAATACCCCATACTGGTAGACAGCACCGAGGTGTGCGTCCATGTTTACGTGAGTAACGCGCCCGCTGAATGGCTTCATCAGACTCAAGAAGAACCCTCTGGCCCCCAAGATGCTCCCAGCCCCGTCTTCCCTATATAAATATTGAAATATGATGATCCTCGTCCATTTCAACCAGTAAAATATGCCCAGTTTGAGTAATATATATACATATTTATTAGTAAAGCTGCGCTGTTTCCCTAAGGCCTACATTTTACAGATTAAGCAAGCAATTTATATGTAATAGAAACTCCCTTACGTGTATCCCGTGGGAGCCGCCATCCTAACCTCCTGGTGTGCAAGATTATTCCTCCCCATTAAGTTATCTCTCCCCTGCAGGTTCACAATTGGCTCAATGCAGCCTTTGAAATATTGAGGAGGAGGGGAAGATAACTTTGGGACAGAGAATTGATCAGATAAAACTGGCTCTGCCACAGGCTGCCACCGATCTCAGCTTCTCATAGGTAAATAGTCCCTTTTTAAAAGCTGTGCAGGAGACAGTTCCCATATATTTATACTGTATATATATATATATACACACATATATATATATACACACACACACACATATATATATATATATACATATAAAAGCCGGGGCAGAGGGCAGTTCATTTTGTATGCTCAAAGGGTTAATAGTGGCTCTTATAAATTACAGAGCTCCCCTCGTTGCTTCTTCGAGAGGAATTAGGAGTGAATCCCTCCGAGGACATCCTTACAGCGTCTCCTGAAATTCACTTCTCCTCTGCCGCCATTTCATGAGATGAGTTTCTGGAGCGCCGCTCCCCGTCTTGGGTTTTCCATCCCGATAAGCGGTGAAATGCGCCGGGTGCTGGTTAGTTATTAAGGGGGAGTATAAAGCGTTTTCTACATGAAAGATGAGATGGAGGATAAAAACATCTATTTCTTGCGTCATCCCTGTGTCTGTTTTTTATGAGATCCATTTTTAACAGAAATGTTTACCAAAACCCCACGTTTTACAGTCCAGTAAATGTAATAAACGAATGTAAAGGAGTTTGCAGACGGAAATAATCAACGCAGTATTCTAAATGCTCCTTCCTATCTATATGGCAGCGGGAGCAGTCCTATTTACTTCCTGTTTTAGGGGTCTGCGTTTTTGTTCCTCCCCATTACGCTGCTCCTTCACTTAGGTGGAATATGATTGGTTGTGCGGGAGGAGAAGGGGGGGTTTAGGGTAGAAGGAGATTTTTCTACCACCTCCCGCTGCTCATAATAACGGATTTCAAAAATTCTGGGTAAAATAACAAGCTGTATGAAAGCGTTGGCCGCGGGGGCCGTTACTCACGTGCTGCCACTGGTCAATGATGAGAGGCCGGTATCTCAAGAAGTATTTGAGCGGAAAAGACTCTGGGTCCGGCCATGTGGACGGGATCTGCCAGGTCACCTCCAGCCTGCGAGGGTTTTTGTGGACTGGCTTTGCCAAGACGTTTTCCGGAGGGTCGGGTTTCACTGCAGATAGAAAGAAGATGGAACCTCGTTATAGGACGACTGCCTCGTATATTGGGGTTTATTCACTAAATCGGGAGAGAAGCAACTTTAACTCCACGGAAGAGCCAGCACTTGGCCGACAGGGTTACATTGAAGCGAGTGAACATTCATCGAGGAGGGCCAGCTCGGACATCGGTGAGAAGAGGGTTGCTCTCATGTAACACGGAGTGAATATAGAGAGCGGCCACTCTATGGAATCACCTTATTTAACGATTAAAACCCGTAGGCAACAACGTCAAGTTTACGGAGGAGACGCTAAAACAATTTTGCTGCAACAACCTAAACCCAACGTGTTTTAAAAAAACTATAAAAGAGTTCTTTTTTTGCTCTTTTTTATGGTGCATGAAAGGTTCCTAATGCTTCATACGTTTGTCCCTCGCAGGCACTCGGATACGATGACAATTAGGTGTTCAGGGTTTAGGAAAGAGATTACAGGGAGACCCAGGGACCGTCTCTCCGCCGCGCGAGGATTACTGAGGGTCTCTGCTTATTTCCTAGATAATGTATCAATTACCATACAAATGTCTTAAAACCTCTTTAATCACTTAACGTTACGATATCCAGCCATCATTAATCACCCCCCGCAGACGTTACATGAAGTAACAGCCCTGCAAACACAACAGTGTGTGGAATGACACGGCTGCTAATTGAGAGGAACGCTGTCTTTTTGCCCTTGTCTGTTCCTATAACGTGTTGTGGCAGCTCTCTGCTCGCAGAGCGATAAGCCGGGGGAGCGCAGGTGCGACGTGACACACACTCGCTTCTCGCTCGGAACAATCGCCGCCAACCTCCGGACCGTTGCATTGTTGTTCATGTTGAAACGATGTTCCCTCGCGGCGATTCTCGGGTTAAGACCCTTTCAGATTCTAAGACGTCAACGCGAAAGCAGAGACACCAGAGAAGAGGGAGTTTGAGACTCCGTGCGTCGAAGAGCCCCAAACCTCAGCGATTTCACAGCCATGTCCAAATGTTCTTTTCCATGTCTTTCCAATTTAATTAGTTTTATTGGCGAGCGAGCAACACATGTGCTGCCAGAAGAAGCAGCGGCCAACGCAATTAAAAATATGGCCGGCTTTCCCGGGATGAGGTGTTTGACATCATGATGGGCTTGGAATGGTTCTTCGTCTCCTTTTCTCGCTCAGCCTTCTCTTTCTTCTGATCCCACCTTATTTTTCACGGTTTTCCGCTTGATCTTTTGCTCTGTGTGTTTCCACAGCTGGGATATTATATTTCTCTGTATTATGTGGATCTTTCTGTCCTCCGTCCGATTAAAACTGACCTTTCCACTTGCGGGAATGGCGCCACTTACAAAACGTCGCTTTCTCCAAGCTGCGGTGGCCTCGAAACCCATCAATAATGTTCAGGACAAACCTCAAAAATTTACTTTTTAATGAAACCCGTAAAGGGTACAAAACACGTTTCATATAAGGTTAAAAGACACAAGTTTATCAATGGACCCTTCTCGACCAGCAATCCCTGACAACCAACAAAAAGGCTTGCGTTCCTCCTACGTTACGCTGGGCAATGGTGCCAGGTAGAGGTTCCTGGTACCGGCATACTGCTATTCAACAGCTTCGGTTCAAGGCAAAAAGGGCTTTGTTAATTAACACTCTAAAAGAGCTAAATCCATCAAGCTCCTTTCTACTCCAGACCCAGAAGATCAAGAAAAGCACAGTGATTTCCAATAATGCCTCAACAACCTCTAACTAATCCCGTCCTTATAACCCGTTATATCCCTGTATATTCCTCATATTATATATTATATACTCTCCGGCTGTATAACTAATCCCGTCCTTATAACCCGTTATATCCCTGTATATTCCTCATATTATATACTCTCCGGCCGTATAACTAATCCCGTCCTTATAACCCGTTATATCCCTGTATATTCCTCATATTATATATTATATACTCTCCGGCCGTATAACTAATCCCATCCTTATAACCCGTTATATCCCTGTATATTCCTCATATTATATACTCTCCGGCCGTATAACTAATCCCGTCCTTATAACCCGTTATATCCTGTATATTCCTCATATTATATATTATATACTCTCCCCCCGTATAACTAATCCCGTCCTTATAACCCGTTATATACTGTATATTCCTCATATTATATATTATATACTCTCCCCCCGTATAACTAATCCCGTCCTTATAACCCGTTATATACTGTATATTCCTCATATTATATATTATATACTCTCCGGCCGTATAACTAATCCCGTCCTTATAACCCGTTATATCCTGTATATTCCTCATATTATATATTATATACTCTCCTCCCCGTATAACTAATCCCGTCCTAATAACCCGTTATATCCTGTATATTCCTCATATTATATATTATATACTCTCCCCCCGTATAACTAATCCCGTCCTTATAACCCGTTATATACTGTATATTCCTCATATTATATATTATATACTCTCCGGCCGTATAACTAATCCCGTCCTTATAACCCGTTATATCCCTGTATATTCCTCATATTATATATTATATATTATATACTCTGCGGCCGTATAACTAATCCCGTCCTTATAACCCGTTATATCCCTGTATATTCCTCATATTATATATTATATACTCTCCGGCCGTATAACTAATCCCGTCCTTATAACCAGTTATATCCTGTATATTCCTCATATTATATATTATATACACTCCGGCCGTATAACTAATCCCGTCCTTATAACCCGTTATATCCCTGTATATTCCTCATATTATATATTATATACTCTCCTCCCGTATAACTAATCCCGTCCTTATAACCCGTTATATCCCTGTATATTCCTCATATTATATATTATATACTCTCCGGCCGTATAACTAATCCCGTCCTTATAACCCATTATATCCTGTATATTCCTCATATTATATATTATATACTCTCCTCCCCGTATAACTAATCCCGTCCTAATAACCCGTTATATCCTGTATATTCCTCATATTATATATTATATACTCTCCCCCCCGTATAACTAATCCCGTCCTTATAACCCGTTATATCCTGTATATTCCTCATATTATATATTATATACTCTCCGGCCGTATAACTAATCCCGTCCTTATAACGCGTTATATCCCTGTGTATTCCTCATATTATATATTATATACTCTCCGGCCCGTATAACTCATCCCGTCCTTATAACCCGTTATATCCTGTATATTCCTCACATTATATATTATATACTCTCCCCCCCGTATAACTAATCCTGTCCTTATAACCCGTTATATCCCTGTATATTCCTCATATTATATATTATATACTCTCCGGCCGTATAACTAATCCCGTCCTTATAACCCGTTATATCCTGTATATTCCTCATATTATATACTCTCCGGCCCGTATAACTAATCCCGTCCTATAACCCGTTATATCCTGTATGTTCCTCATATTATATATTATATACTCTCCGGCCGTATAACTAATCCCGTCCTTATAACCCGTTATATCCTGTATATTCCTCATATTATATATTATATACTCTCCGGCCGTATAACTAATCCCGTCCTTATAACCCGTTATATCCTGTATATTCCTCATATTATATATTATATACTCTCCGGCCGTATAACTAATCCCGTCCTTATAACCCGTTATATCCTGTATATTCCTCATATTATATATTATATACTCTCCAGCCCATATATAAAGGCATCTGTTAGATCTGGTAGCGCAGAGCGGAGTGGATTCCACATATTTACGGCTCCTACTGTAAAGAATCCTTTTCGCTGCTTTAGCAGAAAATTCATTTCTGAACGCACGGCATTTTTTTCTCTGCGCAGCCCTATTAACGGGGAGGTCATGACACAGTGGCGGTTTTGTCCCCGTATGTATTTGTATAATGACTTCATATCTCTCTAGTGTAAAAACTGATTACAAACAAACATATCTCTACATGCGTATGAAGTACATGTGACTGTAAACATCGACATGCAGACACGGATTGCTAAAATACATAGGATTAATAATAAAGCAGATTACCTATGGAAAACTCATCGAAAGTGATAGAGGTAGAATTCTTCCCCAACGCGTTTGTAACGAACACAGTTACTCTGTACTTCAAAGTGGAGAACAGACGGCTGTATTTGATATGACACCTGTTTTTGGGGAAAGGGTCTTTCTCGCAGAACAGAGGCTGAGAATCATGCCTATAAAACATAAACAAAACTTTGAGTTACTCTGTTATATCAGAAAAATAACCCGTCAACAGGTCGGCCCCATCCGGCCCCTGTCTAGTCGCCCGTTTCTCCTGCTGTAAAGACTCAAACTTTAATCAGTCGTTGGTTTCGTCTTAGATTCAGGAGCCGTATGTCTATCCCATGCATGTCTAACTCCCCTCACTGCCTCTACCACTTCTGCTGGGGGTCTGCTCCACTTATCTATCACCCTTACCACTATAACCACCTACTACCCTCTTGACACAGAAACCCTAAAAAGCAATGCTAGAATTAGGCTTATTTTCCTTAATTACGCATCTTGGTTTAAGAAGACAGACAGTTTAGCGTAATGATGTCGGCTGCCTACCTGCTGAGACATTAGTTTACATTATTTGTTATACGCTGGAGGGGGGCTTTTATTATTATCCTTTATTTACATACAGTCTACGCAGCGCTTAATACAACACATATATTCAAGGGGTCTGACAGGACGAGAATTGACAGACTAAGACAAACCGATACATTAGGTGGAGAGAGCCCGGCCCGCAAGCTTACGATCTCGTACTCACATGACTGTGATGTTGAAGGAGTTGGGGATGTTGGTGGGACTCGGGAGATGCCAGTTGCAGTAGAAGGACGCTGGGTAATTGTTCGATCGACACATCAGGATGGGCTCCTTGGGGGGATCTACAGGAAAGAAGCATAAAGATTTCAGACATCATTCTAGGGACACGTACCGGGTTCCCACACAGATCACGCGTGACGTTTCACGTGACTGGGGGGGTCAATCGTATTTTCTTATGGAAGCCTAACATACAAACGGTGAACTTTCCAGGGACCAGACCAGAGAATCTGCGGAGCGATTTCTGCACGATTTTTAATTAGGTTTTTTTTTCCATCAGCTTTAATCAAGAAGCCAAAACAGGTCCAATTATTTATTCAGATTGGATTTGTCTTTAAGGAAAAAATAATATGAAGTATAATACAAACTAACGCAGCGTGCATGGGGAGAACACCTCTCTGCGGTCACAGGTTACTGTCTGGTTATATACTCTCTCGCCCGTATAATAATCCTGTCTCGTTATATCCCTGTATATTCCTCATATTATATATTATACACTCTCCGGCCGTATAACTAATCCCGTCCTTATAACCCGTTATATCCTGTATATTCCTCATATTATATATTATATACTCTCCGGCCGTATAACTAATCCCGTCCTTATAACCCGTTATATCCCTGTATATTCCTCATATTATATATTATATACTCTCCGGCCGTATAACTAATCCCGTCCTTATAACCCGTTATATCCCTGTATATTCCCATATTATATATTATATACTCTCCCCCGTATAACTAATCCCGTCCTTATAACCCGTTATATCCTGTATATTCCTCATATTATATATTATACACTCTCCTCCCCGTATAACTAATCCCGTCCTTATAACCCGTTATATCCTGTATATTCCTCATATTATATATTATATACTCTCCGGCCGTATAACTAATCCCGTCCTTATAACCCGTTATATCCTGTATATTCCTCATATTATATATTATATACTCTCCGGCCGTATAACTAATCCCGTCCTTATAACCCGTTATATCCCTGTATATTCCTCATATTATATACTCTCCGGCCGTATAACTAATCCCGTCCTTATAACCCGTTATATCCCTGTATATTCCTCATATTATATATTATATACTCTCCGGCCGTATAACTAATCCCGTCCTTATAACCCGTTATATCCTGTATATTCCTCATATTATATATTATATACCGTATTTTTCGCTCCATAAGACGCAGTTTTTTTCCTCCCAAAGTAGGATGAAAAATCAGCCGCGTTTTATGGAGCGAAGATGCAGGCAGGGGGGGGGGGGGGCAACGATATACCGTATTTATCGGCGTATAACACGCACTTTTTTAACTAAAATCCGGAGCTTAAACCCTACCTGCGTGTTATACGCCGATAAATCCGGGGTCGCAACTGAGGCAGGCGGCAGTGGCGGCGGCCGCCAGCAGAGGAGTCCTGGATTTCTGCCAGTCAGGGGGGCCCAAGGGGTGCCGAGCGGTTGCTGAAGACAACCGCTCGGCAACTCTCGGGCCCCCCTGCCTGACAGATATACAGGAATCCTTTGCTGGCGGCGGCCGCCGCCACTGCCGCCTGCCTCAGCGCTTCAACTCCTGTGTTGGAAGCGTTTGTCTCGGGTGCCGGCGCTTTACGCTGGGCGCCGGCATATGACGTCAGACGCCGGCGCTCAGCAGTGAAGCGCCGGCACCCGAGACAAACGCCTCACGCTTCCAACACAGGAGTTTAAGGTAAGTGACCGGGGCGGGGGGGGGGAGATCCTGAGAAGGGGGGGTTAGGGAGTTAGAGGGGAGATACTGAGAAGGGGGGGTTAGGGAGTTAGAGGGGAGATACTGAGAAGGGGGGTTAGGGAGGGAGGTCTTACTGTGTGTGTCTTACTGTGTTTGTGTGTGTCTTACTGTGTGTGTGTGTGTGTGTCTCACTGTGTCTGTGTGTGTCTTACTGTGTGTGTGTGTGTGTGTCTTACTGTGTGTGTGTGTGTCTTACTGTGTCTGTGTCTGTCTTACTGTGTGTGTCTTACTGTGTTCATAGCTTATTCAGTTATTGTAATAAATATTTTAGCCCATTTTTTAGCTCAAAATATTTTTTCCTTTTTTTTCTCCTCTAAAATCTAGGTGCGTCTTATCAGCAGGTGCGTCTTATAGAGCGAAAAATACGGTACTCTCCGGCCGTATAACTAATCCCGTCCTTATAACCCGTTATATCCTGTATATTCCTCATATTATATATTATATACTCTCCGGCCGTATAACTAATCCGTCCTTATAACCCGTTATATCCTGTATATTCCTCATATTATATATTATATACTCTCCGGCCGTATAACTAATCCCGTCCTTATAACCCGTTATATCCCTGTATATTCCTCATATTATATATTATATACTCTCCCCCCGTATAACTAATCCCGTCCTTATAACCCGTTATATCCCTGTATATTCCTCATATTATATATTATATACTCTCCGGCCGTATAACTAATCCCGTCCTTATAACCCGTTATATCCTGTATATTCCTCATATTATATATTATATACTCTCCGGCCGTATAACTAATCCCGTCCTTATAACCCGTTATATCCTGTATATTCCTCATATTATATATTATATACTCTCCGGCCGTATAACTAATCCCGTCCTTATAACCCGTTATATCCTGTATATTCCTCATATTATATATTATATACTCTCCGGCCGTATAACTAATCCTGTCCTTATAACCCGTTATATCCTGTATATTCCTCATATTATATATTATATACTCTCCACCCGTATAACTAATCCCGTCCTTATAACCCGTTATATCCCTGTATATTCCTCATATTATATATTATATACTCTCCGGCCGTATAACTAATCCCGTCCTTATAACCCGTTATATCCTGTATATTCCTCATATTATATATTATATACTCTCCCCCGTATAACTAATCCCGTCCTTATAACCCGTTATATCCCTGTATATTCCTCATATTATATATTATATACTCTCCGGCCGTATAACTAATCCCGTCCTTATAACCCGTTATATCCCTGTATATTCCTCATATTATATATTATATACTCTCCCCCGTATAACTAATCCCGTCCTTATAACCCGTTATATCCCTGTATATTCCTCATATTATATATTATATACTCTCCGGCCGTATAACTAATCCCGTCCATATAACCCGTTATATCCCTGTATATTCCTCATATTATATATTATATACTCTCTGGCCGTATAACTAATCCCGTCCTTATAACCCCTTATATCCTATGTATTCCTCGTATTATATATTCTATACTCTCCGGCCGTATAACTAATCCCGTCCTTTTCACCGGGTCTGAACGGATGACGTCCTGCTCTTTTCGGCTGATTTCCTGTGCGGTGAGTGCCGTCACCTGTATACTTTTTATTTAAAAGTATTGGGGGGTTTGCCCCGCGTTTTAAGATCGCGGAGGTTCACTAAAGAGCGAGTGTATAGATGACAAATAGCATCTTCTCACCTCGGGCCGACTAATCCTTTGCTCCAACGTCACGTTTCCTACGTTAATTCCTTTGTTTGGAAGGTGATTACGAGTGAAGTTAATGATTTTAATCTCCCAGCGAAGGATTAACGGCACTTTATTTCGAGATAATGGAATTCCTGTTAAACTCCAGCTAAGAGGACGCGGGGAGCTTAGTGAAAGTGTATCCCTCGGTGAAACGCGTTACCAGATCAGCAGGTGATAATCGCCAAGCCCTGCGCTTCCCACAAATCCTCTTCATTATTCGCTGTCTCTGCCAACACATCACGGACCGCTAACCCGGGCAGGGAATCAGCTGTCAGCCCGACACCCAGGGGCCGACGCGGCTTTCTACACACGCGGCCCTGGAAGTCAGGCTGCAGAAGGACGTTCCTTGGGGGGTTACCCAGGATGGAGGACAGTCACGGCAGCAACAGAGGGCTCTGCCGGAGATCAACAAGAGATTTACATTTTATAAACCTTACCGAGCCGGTTTTTCATGTTCAAGAAGGGCAACACAGAACACAAGCGACCCCGAACACAGGGTATCCAACGCAGCCACACGAGTCCCCTCAACATAAACCATCCAGAAATACACACACTATATATATATATATATATATATATATATATATATATATATATATATATATATATATATAGCCAGACACACTGTAAGCAGGTCATTCTTCCCCCAAACATCCTTCTCTCTCCTCGCCGCCACTAATGGACGGGCATTATCTTCCTCCGAAGCTTTCTTGATCCTTATAAATAATGGAGAGGGTGAAGTCTCCTTGAGTAATTGTCTCTGGGGCTTGAAGCGCTCTGACTCGACTCGCTAAGAAGGATTCGCAGATATTACTTAGTGAAACGCGGAATGGCCTCGCTGTCCTGGGGTAATTTCATGTACGCCAAATGTCTTCCATATGCTGGGATTTTACGGCAGCCTTAAAGGGACACGCGTGCCACGGGGGGGGGCCCCTTATTATTAGTATTAATGACTCAATTACACGTTATTGACCCAGTTGGCTGTGCAGCGCTCTCGTGGTACACCACTGACCCGGACCCGAGGCAGAGAGGGTTAATGGTGCCTGTCTGTGCCCCCGCCAGGGGTAAAGCTGCCGGCTGCTGGGTTACTCGGCAGTCACGCCAAGCGATGGATGCTCTTTATCTCAGTAAGGCAGACGGCGGAAGGGCATCCCAGCCGAGGGGCCGCTGCGAGCGGGATGGCAGCTGCCATATGTCGGAAGGCGACATTATGGAACGAGCGTGGGGGGTCTCACCACCGCGAGGGACCCCCGCACACGGCGGCGTTACGCAAAGACGCTCTTTATCTCTGATCGGGTATAAAAATGTGCCAGTTTTGCCTGGTAATAAAGTAAAATACGAAGCATTGTATTCCAGCGGAATTCATTAATTAGCCGCCCCGGGCAGCCGCCGCCGTCACAGTTTTTCGCCGGGCCTCGAAACGCCGGGATCGGCCAAAGTGATTACAGCCCTTAAGCTAACGAGACGTTTCAATTAAATCCACGGCAAGGCGGTGATTCTGTCTGCAGTCCTCGGCTCCATACCGGTTCCCGCACTCTGTGTCTTACCGTCTGGCCACCGGCACCTGGCTGCCAGTCCACGGGGTATTCCGATACCCCCCGGATCCATCTGGTACACATTAAGTAACAATCGCTTTTATTTAATGCTTTGGTGTCACGAGGAGGCGAGACCGATGTTTCCTGAAGGCAGAAGCAGCTCAGAAGGCATCGCGGAGACGTTAAACATTCACACAAAGGATTATTATTCAAAGAAACCGGAGCCGATGCAAAGAGAACCCAGACCCCGCCAGCAGATCGGCCCCCAACGGCCCCCGATTCTCCTGCTGTAACGACTCAAACCTTAATCAGTCGTTGGTCTCGTCTTAGATTCAGGAGCCGTATGTCTATCCCATGTATGTTTAATACCCTCACTGTATTACCCTCTACCACTGCTGCTGGGAGGCTGTCCACTTATCTACCACCTATACTATGCATGTTTACATCCCCCCCACTGTATTACCCTCTACCACTTCTGCTGCAGACACGTCGCGTTTCGCATCACGCTAACCCCCGACAGACAATACGCTACGAGCCCCACGCCGGGGCCCTTAACCCTTCGTGGCATCAGACGCGGCCCTTGAGATGCCGACTGCTATTATGGATCCGTTTAAGCTGCGACAACCAGATCTGAAGATATCCAGGGAAGATGGCAGCTATTGCTGAGGAAGACAGATAGTTTTCGATGTGTTACATCTTTCTGCCACGTGTAACTTTTTATGAATATTTTCATTACAAAGTAGCAACCCCTGTACCTTAACAGCGCTGTTTCCCGGGGAAAAGCAGAATAACAGCCTCCCCGCAGAGGTGGTAGAGGGTAACACAGTGAGGGTATTAAACATGCGTGGGATAGACATACGGCTCCTGAATCTAAGACGAGACCAACGACTGATTAAGGTTTTGAGTCGTTACAGCAGGAGAAATGGGGAGACTAGACGGGGGCCGGATGGGGCCGATCTGCTGACAAATTCTGTATGTCTAAGAAGTCGATCCCTTCACACCTCCTGAATCAATCAGCTTCCATTTACCCAGAGGAGCAGCACACCAGGGGCAGGTAGTCATGCGCAGCGTACTCCAGTCGTGCCGAGGGCTGCTCACTAGTAACACGTGAGTTACACGCAGACTCGGGACGCGACGAGCCGCTTTATCTGCCCCACGGTGGGCTTTCACTGCGCTCGCCCGGGAAGCTGGCTATTATCCATCTCCGTCACTCCATGTTATTTCCAGGCCGCCCTTTGCACCGTGCAGATGTCTGAATCGCGCATGGACACATTCCAGAGATGAGCGCGGCCCCCGCCGGACGGAGCGCTGCGTGATGACAGACACCTCGGGCTCGTGTAGCCGCAAATCACTCATCTTCGGGACTTCAGAGCCGCAGATGTGGAGAGCGAGCCGCTTTAAATCGATAACGGATTCTCGAGTCCGGAGTAAATCTGCGCGTAACCGACAGACTCCTCGGGACGGCTGTACGGGCGCTGCGGAGTTACCCTGCGCGGGCACCATTTAACTCTATGATGGATTTTGCCCCTTTATGGTCACTGAGACCCGGCATTCACCATACAGGTTCCTCATAAACACGACACGGAAGCTTCCTGAAGCCTGGGATGTTCTGGTGGCCATACGGGCCGGCTGCGCACGGTAGGCGGACACGTTGGATGTATGTCATGCGGTATAAGAGTCCTCGTACATCAAAGCGTGTCGGGTGACCCCGGGCCGTCCGATGCAGCGCGGGGAGCCGTTTATCACGTCTTTACGTTAAGCGGCTGGGGAGCAGAGCGCACGGCCCGACGGCCCGACGGCTACATCATCTCCTAAACCTATGGCTTAACCCCTTCCGTGCCACGAGGAATCCTTGGACCGATGCAGGAAGAGAACTTGATCCCCAATATGAAATGTCTCATCCGGTCCCTGTCCTGCGCACTGCGACTCCCACCACGCTCAGGCGGTTTCAGGCTGGGGAATTTAGTTGAGAGACACCAGCCGGCGTCCTGGGCGCCCGACACGGATTAACGGCTCACGCGGTTCTAAACACGCGGACAACGAAAAAGAGTTTCTGTGGGACTCGGGGTCTGTACGGTGCGCTGAAGGGGACATCCCAAGACATTCTGGACGATGCTCGGCTTCCAGCTCTGTGGGGTCAGTTCTGTACACGGCCGGACGAGTTTGGGGAGGAAGAACTTGAGCGGCCGCACAGAACCCCGACCTCAACCCCATCGCACACCTTTGGGATGAAACGGAACGGAGATTGCGAGCCGGGCGTCTCGTCCAACATCAGCGCCTGACCTCACAGACGCTCTACTGGAAGAACGGGAAAAATCCCACAGAAACTCCCCAAAATCCTGTGGAAGAGCGGAAGCCGTTATATCTGCAAAGGGGGGCCGACTTCATATTAATGTCTGTGTTTAGGAGATGATGTCATCAGAGTCTGTATACTGCATACTGTGCTGATAGAATGGAGGGGGCTAATATTCTGCGTCCGGTGAGAACAGAAATATCTCCGCAGAGTTTTGGACGCGATCTTTATCTGGGTGTCCGGGGGGCCGTGTGCCCTGACCCGTGCTGGATTCGCGTCTACAGATTCTCTCCTAACACAGAATCTTGTGAATGGAAATGTTACAGAGAGCAGTAAATCCCCCCCGATTAGAGCGGCGTTATCCGGAGCCGGCGGCGATCGGGGCGGAATCACAAAGCCGTTTATTTCTCTATTTACTGTAAACGTGGGAGAAAAAAACAGATTACGGAGAAGAAATAAACACGGATCACAGGGGCTCTGTCATAAGCGGGACGCACAGCAACAGAAATAAACACACGCACACATCAAAGGGTTAAGCAGAGGTCATGCGCTGCCAGGAGTTCTGGGATTTGCATATGCAAATGAAGTGAGTAACCGGAGGATGTGGCTGCGCATGTTTATTGGCAAGGGCCACAGGGGACCTGCAACAGATTATCTCTCCCCATACACGCTGAGCCAACAATCGCCCAACGTCTCTGTACTTTACCCAGAACCCGCCGGCCCCATCCGGCCCCCATCTAGTCGCCCGTTTCTCCTGCTTTAAACCTTAATCAGTCTTTGGTCTCGTCTTCGATTCAGGAGCCGGATGTCTAATACCCTCACTGTTTTACCCTCTACCACCTCTGCTGGGAGGCTGTTCCACTTAGCTATCCCATGCGTGTTTAATCCCCTCGTTGTGTTAAACGGGACCACTTCTCAAACTTTGCACCAGAATCACCTTTTCTTGATGAGCTTTAAATGGTAAAAAAGGGACAAAAATCTGTCTAAAGCCGATGCTCTGCGCTTTCTTCCAGCCATCGCTAAACGCCTGCCGCTGGTTACACGGGACCCCCGTCTGCCGCTGGTTACACGGGACCCCCGTCTGCCGCACAGGGGTCTGATGTCACGCGGAACAACCCGCCTCCACGGTGATCTCTGCTGCGCCCTTACACGTGGCTGCGCTGGGGCATTTCTTTATGCTGGTACCCCAGGCGAGGTGGTCTGGGGGGGTCAGCCTGCGGTATTCAGTGCTCAGGGGTGATAACTATTACCTTCTATTTGGAGAGTTCGGAGAGGGCAGAGAGGTTTCTGGGGGGGGGTCTCCGGGAGGCTTAATGAGAGTCAGGTCCAGAGATCTCGCCTCCCGACACGATGATAAATTGCCCGGCGGGCCGCTGTTTGCTTGCAGGCCGCTAATTGCCTGCCTCCCCCTCGCTGTGTGGCTGTCTGTGCAGACGATGGAAGAACTCGCCCCGCCGCGGGGGGCCGCGGGGGGCACGCTGGGCTCGCCGCTCTCTCTGTACACAGTTTAGAGCCGGGCAGGGAGTCCCGCGGAGACGTTCCCAGCGAGAGATCTTTCCATTTATCCCGGAGCTGCGTATGGATGAGCCGAGAAGCTGCAGGGAAGGGATGGGGTAGTTCATATATGGAGCTGCCTGTGACTGGGCCAGGCTAGCTGGCTCATGTGTCATATGAAGTTTAGCCGGGTCACGGAGCACTTTTGTGTCCGGTTCTGTATACCGTGACCCGGTAATATATTATATTGTGTTTATTGTGTAACCGGCCCAGAGACTGATGTGGCTTCAGCCCCAGCCTTCAAAGAGACGATCCTATAATCTGGCTGGGGCTCTTAATCAGCCAGCACAGCCCTGTCTGCCCAGACGGCCCCCGCACTACAGGGGGGATAACACAGGTGGGGGAACCCATTGTATTCTGTAATCCCCTCACCTGATACATCCCCTGTATACTGATGGGATTTGTGATGGGATGGGAGTGATGGGATTGGGGGTTGGGTTCGGTACACATTGCATTGAGATTGTAGATAAGTTCTGTGTGTTTGTAATAAAGAGAGTTCTTCTTGGTTTACTACGAATGGTGGTCTGGATGATCCGTGGATAGCTGAGTGCGATCCGTATGAGGGACTGACTGGTGATTCCTCAGCCCTCAAACAGGGGGACCCGGCCTTGGGTACGGTGACCCTGTAACATCGCCCTTCAGTGGAGGTGGTTCGATGAGACAGGAAAATAAACTAAAAATTGGTAAACTATTGATGATAAAAAAAAAAAAAAAATGCAAACCTAAGAAAAGCAAAGGGCTCCCGGCCCCAGGGGCCACAGGCGATTCGGATAAACTGGACACGGTTTATCGAGTACTATATGCAACTATATGCAACGTTCATTAATTTACGACAACAGGACTGGATCTGCAATGGGCGGGGGGGCGGCGCATATTATTCACATTATTTATTAAGGAGTCCAGGTTCCAGGGTGCCAGAGGTGGAAATGCACCACGTTCGAGGCACCATGTGTGGCAAAAACAGGACATCATATGTAGTGAAGATGCCGCGTCGGCAGGCGAGGAAAGGATCGAAGTGACATCACACGTTACAATCGATGACCCGATCTGACTCCGACTCGATAACAGAGAAAGATGGCGGCCCCCTGAAACTCATCAGAGGACAAGTGACGTTTCATTCCATTCTATATATATATATATATCGCCAGCATATTCCGCAGCGCTGGCGTTTCTCTCCATTACATATCATTATATAGATATATATATATATATCGCCAGCATATTCCGCAGCGCTGGCGTTTCTCTCCATTACATATCATTATATAGATATAGATATATATCGCCAGCATATTCCGCAGCGCTGGCGTTTCTCTCCATTACATATCATTATATAGATATATATATATATCGCCAGCATATTCCGCAGCGCTGGCGTTTCTCTCCATTACATATCATTATATAGATATATATATATATATCGCCAGCATATTCCGCAGCGCTGGCGTTTCTCTCCATTACATATCATTATATAGATATAGATATATATCGCCAGCATATTCCGCAGCGCTGGCGTTTCTCTCCATTACATATCATTATATAGATATATATATATATCGCCAGCATATTCCGCAGCGCTGGCGTTTCTCTCCATTACATATCATTATATAGATATATATATATATCGCCAGCATATTCCGCAGCGCTGGCGTTTCTCTCCATTACATATCATTATATAGATATATATATATATCGCCAGCATATTCCGCAGCGCTGGCGTTTCTCTCCATTAGCGCCGTCTCCTTCCAGCCGTAGGCCGCAGTCTCATTAAACCGCCGTGTTAACAATACTTTAATAACGTTAAATGAGAGGGAACCGGCCGCTCGGCCCTTTCCCTTCACTGCTTTTATTGGCTATTAACGTGAATTAAATCCCAGGGAGAGCGGCATAAACTTCACCGGGAGACGGAGCGCTCATGGGCCGGGGGCCGACCGGAATAAAATGCTGCTCAACCCCACGAAATATAAGAAGGGGTTAATCCTTTTCTCTCAAAGACCCATCGATAATAATAATAATAATAATAGTAATAATAATAATGAAAGATCCTGTTTCAGGGCTCCGTAGGGGGATCGTAGCCCCCGTTACACACCCGGCGTTCGGCACAAACCGCAGCATTCCATGAACAGGTCAGGCTTACCGGACTGCAGCTCCCCGCATGAGACGTGAAACCCCGATCCCTGCACCCCAAATAACTTCCGTTATACCCCAAGAGGTTTCCGCTCACACCGCGCACCCCTCCGCAGGGCTCATTTATCACACAAAACACCAAATTTGCCATGAATTGTAAAAGCTAATGAGTTAGAAGCCGAGCTCTAAGCCAACGGATTGGGGAGGACTTAGTAAGGGCTTTGAGAGCACAAAAGCAATTAAACGATCCAGGAAACCTGCCAAAAAGCCCAGATGTTTAATTAAAGCCCGATCACCTCCGCTCACCTGTTACATGTAAACGACGCGTTCTGGGGAATTACTGTCATGTTTCCGGTTTGTAACGTTTTAACACGCTCCGTGCCGCCGGCGGGTACGGCTTGTGGGGTAAATCACCGGCCAATCAGCTTACAGCCACATTATCCAGGCAGCTCATTCGCCTCTTAAAGCCAACGTATGAGAGCTTAAATAATACAAGCTGAATACGAACGTCACCATTTCTGCCACTTTAAACAAGACGCCTCTTCCCACGGTCTGCGGGACGGACTTCATTAGCTTCGCCATAAAGCATCAGCTCAGTGTGGTATCTCAGCTGGGAAACTGACCCAAAATATCACATGACTGACAGCAACATGTATACAGCGCTGGGGGGTTATATTACTGTATACAGCGCTGGGGGGGTTATATTACTGTATACAGCGCTGGGGGGTTATATTACTGTATACAGTGCTGGGGGGTTATATTACTGTATACACCGCTGGGGGGTTATATTACTGTATACAGCGCAGGGGGTTATATTACTGTATACAGCGCTGGGGGTTATATTACTGTATACAGCGCAGGGGGTTATATTACTGTATACAGCGCTGGGGGTTATATTACTGTATACAGCGCAGGGGGTTATATTACTGTATACAGTGCTGGGGGTTATATTACTGTATACAGCGCTGGGGGTTATATTACTGTATACAGCGCTGGGGGGTTATATTACTGTGTACAGCACTGGGGGGTTATATTACTGTATACAGCGCTGGGGGGTTATATTACTGCATACAGCGCTGGGGGTTATATTACTGTATACAGTGCTGGGGGGTTATATTACTGTATACACCGCTGGGGGGTTATATTACTGTATACAGCGCAGGGGGTTATATTACTGTATACAGCGCTGGGGGTTATATTACTGTATACAGCGCAGGGGGTTATATTACTGTATACAGCGCTGGGGGTTATATTACTGTATACAGCGCAGGGGGTTATATTACTGTATACAGTGCTGGGGGTTATATTACTGTATACAGCGCTGGGGGTTATATTACTGTATACAGCGCTGGGGGGTTATATTACTGTGTACAGCACTGGGGGGTTATATTACTGTATACAGCGCTGGGGGGTTATATTACTGCATACAGCGCTGGGGGTTATATTACTGTATACAGTGCTGGGGGTTATATTACTGTATACAGCGCTGGGGGGTTATATTACTGTATACAGCGCTGGGGGTTATATTACTGTATACGTATCCTGTAACGTGTATAAATGAAATGTTCTGCATCCAGCGAAGGTACGTTTGGGGATCACAGACTTTGCGCTTTGAAACATTTCACAGAATGAATGCTTATGAATGAAATGATGAATTTTGTAAACTTACTGGAGAGAAAAACGAAATTTCCCGCGGGGTGACCGGCGTGTAAATCAGCACAGAATGGGGTCCCGCGGCTGCGGTTCTCCCCGGACAGACCCCGAAACACGCAGGATGGAAACGAATTGCTGTGTGATATATAGATTATTATTATTATTCATGTATATATGGGGGGGGGCAGACGGTGCCTGAATCGCAGGGATGCGGAGAAGAATGTTAGGAATGCCTCTCCCAGTATAATCCGGAGCATTGGGGGGGGGGGCACCAGGATTATTCCTCCTCTGAGTCTTTCCAAACAACCTTCAATATTCAACAGGTTTTTGGAAATCAAATTCCAGCCGTTAAGAGGCCGTTTAACTCTTCAATAAAAAAATGATCCACAGGAGTCACATTGTGTAGGGGGTACCTTCGGCAGCCCTATTGAGTCACAGACATCACCAATGTCAGACCCTACACAAAAGCAGGGAGCCGCGCCTCCGGCCACCAGGGAGCAGCGCCTCCGGCCACCAGGGAGCAGCGCCTCAGCCCACCAGGGAGCAGCGCCTCAGCCCACCAGGGAGCAGCGCCTCCGGCCACCAGGGAGCAGCGCCTCAGCCCACCAGGGAGCAGCGCCTCCGCCCACCAGGGAGCAGCGCCTCCGCCCACCAGGGAGCAGCGCCTCAGCCCACCAGGGAGCAGCGCCTCCGGCCACCAGGGAGCAGCGCCTCCGCCCACCAGGGAGCAGCGCCTCCGCTCACCAGGGAGCAGCGCCTCCGCCCACCAGGGAGCAGCGCCTCCGCCCACCAGGGAGCAGCGCCTCCGCCCACCAGGGAGCAGCCCCTCCGCCCACCAGGGAGCAGCCCCTCCGCCCACCAAGGAGCAGCGCCTCCGCCCACCAGGGAGCAGCGTCTCAGCCCACCAGGGAGCAGCGCCTCCGCCCACCAGGGAGCAGCGTCTCCGCCCACCAGGGAGCAGCGCCTCCACCTCACAGGTTACCGTTAGTTCATTTCTGGAAATCTTGGGGCCAAAGAGCAGATCATCGCACACATGCGCGACAACGCCCTCTAGTAAAAGTCAGAGGCTGTTTCTATGGAAACTAGGCTTAATAAATGAAGGGCTTGGTTCTAATATAAGTGATAGGAAAGAATTTATACTGTAGGACAGCCTAAAAAACATTAAATTTTTCAAGGGTCTATCCACCATTTTGTGATGGGGCCCCGCGTACCTTTGGGGGCCCTAAGCGGTTACACGATCTGCTTACACGGTGGTGCAGCCTCTGAAAAACCTCACTTTTGGGCTGTTTCTTTCCGTGTCAGTCGGTAACCCGTCAGCCTGATGAGTCTCCTGCGGCCCCCGGCAGGCATGTCACGGACGCATCGGCCAAATCCTGGCCCGGGGGCCGCATACCGCGAGAAAGACACGTACCGCTAGGAGGGGCCGTGTGAAGTATATCAGGGGCCCGGAGGGTCACTCCGGAACTCATGGGTGTGGTGACATAAGTATGGCTGTCAATGTTTTTGCCAGTTGACCGCTTCCTGTATCACACCTGGCTTTTGATTTATTAACGAGGGCAAACCTACAGATTCAATACGCCTGTGGAATGCAAAATCTCAGTTGCGTCTCTCTCTGCCCCCGTCCTGCGTGGACGGTGTAATCGGTGCTGTGCTGGGTTCCGTGGACCTTTAGGGCGCTGCACTGTATGTTGGGCTGTCACTCATTGATTGTAGGTTACGCTGTTTTTGTCTCTTATTAAATATTCTGTTAAATGCAGACGAACCTTTGTGTCATATTTTTATATTTGGTTTAAACAGCACAATGGGGTTAAAGAGCTATCTGCAAACTATCATCGTTACTAGACCCTGTGTGCAAGAGCTTACATTCTAATAGGCTGTCAATCAGCGAACGGATTAACCCTTTGAGTAAACAGAGCGGCACTGCAAGGGTTAAAGATTTAGTTTTGTTTGAAGGTCCCAGTCACGGCCTCTCCATGTGCTGCCGGCCACCGGCTTCACAGAAACGCTTTCCATATAATCGGCTTTTAATGAAATATTTCGGTCCCGCTTGAAATGAATGCGGGGGCCCCGTCTGCCCGGCGCCCCCCTCGATGATTAACAGGTAATAAAAGGGTTTTGCGGAGGCTTCTGCCGTGCCTTCAGGATCTCCCCGCGTGACGAGGGTCTCGCAGGTACTCGTTTTAGGGGATTAAGGCGGTCGGGAGGATGATGAGGGATTATCGGCGAGGAATGTGGCTGCGAGGGGCTGTCTATCTCGGTGAGTCCCGGCTGTCAGCGGGGGCCACTAAAACAGAAAGGGGGGGGGTTATAAATATTCAAACGGAAACAACCAGCAGTATCAGCCAAAGACGGCGACATGCGCAGACTCTGCCGGCAGGTAAGAGCTGCTGGCCGCATCTGCCCGTCCTGCCCATTTGTCAGAATAAATTTATGTCGGGGAGGAAAAAAATCAGCTCCTGGGATCCATATCTAGCCTCCTAGGAACCCGGAACCGGCCGGCAGATCAGCCCCATTTGGTCCACGGAACGAGAGAAGTGTGTTCTGGGCATGCGCGGATCGCACAGAAGATTTACGGAGCCAGCGAGGCGTCTCGGGGGTCCGTCCGCGGCTGCGCATGAGGAGGCCGCAGAATAAAAGATTTTTCTTTGGGGATTAATCCTAGTTAATTAGATAGCAGACGTCCGCCGAGTGACAGGGGCCCTCAGGGGCCTCGGCCGCCCATTCTCTATATCAAGGGGGGGGCCAGATACAGACTGGCACAGAACTACTAAACAATCTCCTGGACAGCAGGGCTGCCAATCACTACTCCAGGCTATAGCAGTGATTGACAGCTGCCCAGAAGAGGTTCTGCAGCTCCTGCGCCCCCACACCGAGCAACCCAGCACCCCACTCCCCCCATCCAACGGCCTCATCCCAGCAACTGAGGGGAGCAAATGGAGGCAACGGCGTCTCCCCTCAGCCTACACTGCGCTGTTCATTAAGGGGGCCGCACTGTACCCCGCCGGCTGCGCTGTTCATTAAGGGGGCCGCACTGTACCCCGCCGGCTGCGCTGTTCATTATGGGGGCCGCACTGTACTCCGCCGGCTGCGCTGTTCATTATGGGGGCCGCACTATACCCCGCCGGCTGCGCTGTTCATTATGGGGGCCGCACTGTACCCCGCCGGCTGCGCTGTTCATTATGGGGGCCGCACTGTACTCCGCCGGCTGCGCTGTTCATTATGTCCGCCCTCGCGCTGATATATAAAGCTTTGTTTATATACCCTGGTTTTGCGCAGGCAGCTTCTGCTGGAAGGCTGTGCCGGGTCTGGGAACTCTCTGCGCCCCCGGAGCGAACGTCAGAGATATGAACAGATCTCCACGTTCCGCTTCTGCAGCTCACAAAATTAAAGGTCTCTACCGGCCCAATTTCAATTAAAATAAATCACCGGATCTCAGACCGAAACCGAATGTTTATTGACGGAGTCTGAGAGTCAGGAGCCGGAACACGAAATCCATCTCGACGCACCCCGGACCGCCAGCGAGCGGCAACCCCGCCGAGACCGAGAAACACGATTTACCCGGCGGGGCTCAGAAGAATAACTTCAACCAAATTCCACAATACAGAGCAAATCCATAATGATATCCGGGGAGGAAAAAGGTCTCCCCCAGAATCTGCAGACAGATAGATCGGCCCCATCCGGCCCCCGTCTAGTCGCCCGTTTCTCCTGCTGTAAAGACTCAAACCTTAATCAGTCGTTGATCTCGTCTTAGATTCAGGAGCCGTATGTCTATCCCATGCATGTTTAATCCCCTCACTGTATTACCCTCTACCACTTCTGCTGGGAGGCTGTTCCACTTACTACCATAACTGAAGCAGACCCACGTCTCCTGCAACACATTAACCCTTTCTTAAACAATAAATGTTAGAAATAGCCGTACCCATAGGCTCAGCAGCGTGGGTTATGAGCTCTCCAGGTAACGCTCGGGGGGGGTATTAGGGCAGCAGGAATCCGGACTCTGTGTGTGAAGGGTTAACCCAGTAATATATACTGTCTGTTGGCAGCCTGTTTGTGCCGATACTGAATATTTTATCACTCTGATGGGATGATTCAGCGCGTGGATGACATCAGCTGATGACATCATGTTTGTCCTTCCATAAATAATGCCGGTTCAGCAGCTGATGTCACCCCTGCCGGGTCACCGCGGGGCAGAAGGATGGTGACAGCGGCAAAAACCACCACTGCTTTGTTATCAATTATTAAGGCAACAAAACAAACAGAACTCGGCTTCGGCAGGAAACGCGCTGAGCGGCGTTAACCTGCTTTGTGGCGCCGTAAAGCCACGCGGCGCAGCGGCCCCTACAAACCCCGGCCACGCCCCCTTTCTCTCGCCTCTATGTGCCCCCTTTCTCTCGCCTCTATGTGCCCCCTTTCTCTCGCCTCCACGTCCCCCCGTCTCTCGCCTCTATGTGCCCCCCGTCTCTCACCCCTCGAAGAGACGTGGCTGGGGTCATCCTGTGACGCTAGAGCTGGGGGAATTAGGGGCTTCAATGTATTAAAGGCGGTGTGCAATGTGGAAGAGTTGGTGCAGTCACCATAGCAACGGAATATTCCTGTTCTTCTCAGGGTAAGTTAGTAAATAAACCCCACTGTGTTACTAACCAGCAGATCGGCCCCATCCGGCCCCCGTCTAGTCGCCCGTTTCTCCTCCTTAATCGGTCGTTGGTCTCGTCTTAGATTCAGGAGCCGTATGTCTATCCCGCGCATGTTTAATACCCTCACTGTATTACCCTCTACCACCTCTGCTCGGAGGCTGATCCATATATATAAAACCATATGTAAAATTACAATATGCAGAAGGCTGCTGGGTACTCACGGCCCACTTTCAGGCTGGTCTGATGAAGGAGCCGTCCGGTAGGCCCCGCGAAGCACGAGTATAAGCCGCTGTGAGATAAATCCACGTTCCGCAAGATCAGGGAGGATCCGTTGAAATGCGACTTATCGATGTCTGTCCCGTTAACCGTCCACATGACCCACGCGCTTAGATCCACCGGCCTGCAGCGTAACACGGCGTCTGAGCCCATCTTCTCGTACTGAATGTGAATTTCTGCGGAGATAGAAACACACATTATAAGTGAATAGCTCTCCCCCCCGTCCATCACCCGCTTCCAACACCATACAAAACGCGCATCTCTAAATACCCTAAACGGGGCTTTTACATAAATAGCTTTACTAACCCAACCCGCAACGCTCTAAAGCAGCAGCGACTGCGTTGGCGAGGACTCGGCGGTACCGGCCGGGGGCTGCGGAAATATTATTCTAATAGCGACGGAGGGACGTTTAAGGCTTCGGATCAAACGCTTCGGCCGACCTCGTCTGCTGATATCATTTATACTCCAAAAATCACTAAACCGACCCGATATACAGCAACGGAAACGAAATAACAAATAATGTCATTTTATTGACAATCGGCGAGCCGGCCCCTGTATAATGTATAGATAAATCAGTGTCCGGCCCCCTGTATAATGTATAGATAAATCAGTGACCGGCCCCTGTATAATGTATAGATAAATCAGTGTCCGGCCCCCTGTATAATGTATAGTTATATCAGTGACCGGCCCCCTGTATAATGTATAGATAAATCAGTGACCGGCCCCTGTATAATGTATAGATAAATCAGTGTCCGGCCCCCTGTATAATGTATAGTTATATCAGTGACCGGCCCCCTGTATAATGTATAGATAAATCAGTGACCGGCCCCTGTATAATGTATAAATAAATCAGTGACCGGCCCCTGTATAATGTATAGATAAATCAGTGACCGGCCCCCTGTATAATGTATAGATAAATCAGCGAGCCGGCCCCTGTATAATGTATAGATAAATCAGTGACCGGCCCCTGTATAATGTACAGTTATATCAGTGACCGGCCCCTGTATAATGTATAGTTATATCAGTGACCGGCCCCCTGTATAATGTATAGATAAATCAGTGACCGGCCCCTGTATAATGTATAGATAAATCAGTGACCGGCCCCTGTATAATGTATAGATAAATCAGTGACCGGTCCCCTGTATAATGTATAGATAAATCAGTGTTCGGCCCCTGTATAATGTATAGATAAATCAGTGATCCGGCCCCTGTATAATGTATAGATAAATCAGTGACCGGCCCCTGTATAATGTACAGTTATATCAGTGACCGGCCCCTGTATAATGTATAGATAAATCAGTGACCGGCCCCTGTATAATGTATAGATAAATCAGTGACCGGCCCCTGTATAATGTATAGTTATATCAGTGACCGGCCCCCTGTATAATGTATAGATAAATCAGTGACCGGCCCCCTGTATAATGTATAGATAAATCAGTGTCCGGCCCCTGTATAATGTATAGATAAATCAGTGATCCGGCCCCTGTATAATGTATAGATAAATCAGTGACCGGCCCCTGTATAATGTATAGATAAATCAGTGACCGGCCCCCTGTATAATGTATAGATAAATCAGCGACCGGCCCCCTGTATAATGTATAGATAAATCAGCGACCGGCCCCCTGTATAATGTATAGATAAATCAGCGACCGGCCCCTGTATAATGTATAGATAAATCAGTGACCGGCCCCCTGTATAATGTATAGATAAATCAGCGACCGGCCCCCTGTATAATGTATAGATAAATCAGCGACCGGCCCCCTGTATAATGTATAGATAAATCAGTGACCGGCCCCTGTATAATGTATAGATAAATCAGTGACCGGCCCCCTGTATAATGTATAGATAAATCAGTGAACCGGCCCCCTGTATAATGTATAGATAAATCAGTGAGCCGGCCCCCTGTATAATGTATAGATAAATCAGTGAACCGGCCCCCTGTATAATGTATAGATAAATCAGTGACCGGCCCCTGTATAATGTATAGATAAATCAGTGACCGGCCCCTGTATAATGTATAGTTATATCAGTGACCGGCCCCTGTATAATGTATAGATAAATCAGTGAACCGGCCCCCTGTATAATGTATAGATAAATCAGTGACCGGCCCCTGTATAATGTATAGATAAATCAGTGACCGGCCCCTGTATAATGTATAGTTATATCAGTGACCGGCCCCTGTATAATGTATAGATAAATCAGTGACCGGCCCCTGTATAATGTATAGGTTAATCTGACCCGACACGTTATTGAGCCGGTATCAGAACCATCGCATATACCCACGGGGGCAACTGTCGTAAGGAAACACCTGGGGACGCCTAGTGGGGTATTAATATGTGGGACAGGCAGGAAGAGGTTAATGACCCAGTCGCTCACACCGCGCAGGTACTGGGTTGGAGGGGGGCACACGGTGTCAAAAATGTTCAGCGGTAATGGGGTTAATGAATTATTTAATGGGGTTATTCATAGCCCTGGTGATAAAGCAGCCGTGTGGAACAGGCCATCGATCAATACCAGCCGTGTGTCTCAGCATTAATAAGAAAGTCACATCAGGGAGAAGAAAGACGTGGATCTCCTGGGACCGAACGAGACCAAATTATACTCATTTCACCAAAAAATGCTTCAGGACAGGGGGGCTTCATGGGGGGAACCCCCCCTTCTATCAGGACCCACCGCGGGAAGTCAGCTGGGTTTTATTTCACAAAAAAGTCCTTTTACGAAAATGTGAGTTTTTTTCTCCACTGCTATGGCAACAAAGCCAACCAACCCAGAGATACGGATAACGCGGGATTAGAATCTGATAATCTCTTCATTAACGCTTAACGCACTAATTGTTTCTTGCTTGTCGGGAATAACAACAGGCGAGCGAACAGCCCGAGGGCCCCGCGAGTGTAACCCTTTCACTGCCGCACGCGCTGACACGCGGCTACTCGCTGTACGTGGGCCGGTTTCGAGCTGTGCCTGCGCGTCTGCCCGAGACGATCAATAGGCGAGAGGCCAGCGGCGGCTCCTGGGTGACAGCGCCGGTGTCGGGAGACAGAAATCTCGGCTCGTCAGCGGGGGATCAATAGTTTGTCACCGAGTTTATTGAGAGACCTCCCGGCGAAAACATGAGAGCAAAAGCAAGAAACAGACCACCGAGACCTGCGTCTGACTGCATCCCAGCCAATGGGGAAGAGTTTATTGTCAAACAGGCGAGGCGGAAATCTCGAGCGGGAACAGGCTGCGCAGGGATGAGCGAGCGTAGCGGGGAGGAAAACCCTGGCGATCTTTTCATCCATTTTTTAATATAGATCTGTTTAAAAAGTTTGAGGAAGAGGAAGTTCTGCATTTTCCAGTTCGCATTCTTTGTGATTTTCCTCCTCCCCCCACCGTTGCTGGAAGCAGGAAGTGCGGGCAGGAAGTGCAGGCAGGAAGCAGACTTAAGTACACTTCGTGCACACGCTCTGTTGCTAAGCGCTCTTTCAAATCAATGATTTCTCTGATGTTCATCAAGCAAACTCGCAATTGGCTGACGGCGGCTGCCATGCAAACTGCACACAAATATGCAGTAAAATGTGGTGACATATATCAGCCTCCCACTACCACTACCCATAATCCCCAGCGGCCCTCCCTGCAAAGTGATTCTGGGGTCCTCTCCATCATGTCCGTCTTTATTGAACAGGCTTCTTTCCGTACTGAGGTTGTAAGCCGCTTCCTGTTCTCTCCTGCACCAGCCCGAGCAGGAAGTTGTAAGCCGCTTCCTGTTCTCTCCTGCGCCAGCCCAAGCAGGAAGTTGTAAGCCGCTTCCTGTTCTCTCCTGCGCCAGCCCAAGCAGGAAGTTGGAAGCCGCTTCCTGTTCTCTCCTGCGCCAGCCCAAGCAGGAAGTTGTAAGCCGCTTCCTGTTCTCTCCCTGCGTTGTTTTAGCGGACGGCGCACGAGGCTCTAGCGCTAGAGATTGTTTCCAGCCGCGCAGGTCCCTCCGTAACGCTATTATCACAGATACCTCAGGGATGAGGGGGGGATTTAACGGGGTGGATTATAAAAATACTTAACGAAAGCAAAAAAGATCCAGCATTTCCGGGGTGCAGGAAGAGAATTCTAAACGCGCCTGCTGTGTTTTCAGAGATTTTCCGGGTTACATCAATTGAAAAGTCATTTTTGTTGCTTCTAAAACCGTAAATATGGTCATTTTTCTGACATCACGGTTTTGACACCGTAATAGCACAATGAGTATCCGGCTGCGGTGACATCACTCCGCAAAAAAAGTCACGACCAAAATGATTTTCACAAATATAATTTGCTATTTTTGTCCATGCGTTTAGCGGCAGATTTCCCGGCGCCCCCCGCACTTCTCCGGTCTGTCCTTGAGCTTCACCAAATGAGCTGTGTTTATTCCCGGGACCCGCATCCCCCCCGCGGCATTCCGAATAAAATGCCATTATTAGATTTCATAAAAGAGAAACAGCTTCTAACAGCTCAAAAAATTATATATATATCAAAAACGTAGCAATTGCCCTAAAGCGAGGCGCCTGGCGCAGTAATTCCGCCCCATTATATCGCGGGCGGCGATTGGAAGAATTATCTTTATGGAAAGAGACGCTTTTCGCAATAACATAAAAATGTCACCGGAGCGATACGTTCCAATTTCTTGGATCAAATTGCTTTTACAACAACAAAAAAAAGTAAATTGATAAAATATGACCTTTCTTATGATGGAATATTTTGCGAAATTCCATTTTTTCAGCGACGCTGATGGAATTAACCCCTCGGTGACCAGAAAATTGACAACACGGCGCTACAGCAGAGGCTCCCCTGACTGCGTGGAGCACAAAGGGTTGGTTTCGGGGAGTTTTCACTCACACTGGTTTGAAGAGCCGTGGAGCGAGCGAGCGAGCGCCAGGAGGGGTCGGTCCGTTTACCGGGGTTATTGGGGCATTTACGCCGGTTACTAATTGCCCCTCAGGTCCGCAGTGCCAGCTCCCTGATCCGTCCGCCCAGTCCCTGCATTGATGTGATTTAAAGAGTCTTGTGCTGTAGGTCCCACTCCCAAAAGGCGGCACTTTGGTTAACGAGGGAGCCCCGACACCCCCAGCCCGCCGCCGCACCGGGGCAGAAACGCGGCTCCGCTCCATTCATTAACAAGAAGCACACGGAGCGGAAAGATGGCGGAGTGCTTTGTGTGCCGCGCGCTTTCACGGTCACTTTGGCTTGCGATGGGGGACATTATTCAGTCCGTTTGGTCCCAGACTCTTTTTTTTTTTCACAGTTTGTCTCCGTTTATCTCCTCGGTTTTGCTTGTCTCTGCTGTGCGGCGGATCCTTTAAACCGCCGATCACGCAGGAAAGCTTTTACTGCGAGGAACAGAAATGTTTGTGAAGCGTAACGTGGACAGGAGTACAGAGCACACAGTTCAGCGTTCAGCCGATAAAGGCATTTATATAACCGTATCGCAGAGAGGCGTCCGCTTTCTCTTCCTGCATGTAAAGTCTGGAAAACCGGCCCCACCGGCCCCCGTCTAGTTGGCGTTTCTCTTGCTGTAACGACTCAAACCTTAATCAGTCGTTGGGCTCGTCTTAGATTCAGGAGCCGTATGTCTATCCCATGCATGTTTAATACCCTCGCTGTATTACCCTCTACCACTTCTGCTGGGAGGCTGTTCCACTTATCTACCACCCTCTCAGTAACATAAAACTTCCTTACACTACATCTAAAAGCACAGAAAAGGCTTATCTATATATGGTTTTAAGAATTTGGATTTCTTTTTAAACTGGATAAACAGAAAAGGCGGGCGGCCTGGAGTGGGCACAGACTCCTCGCCCTGTTTAATGTAAATGTTGACTCATCTTTGAAGCCACGGCGTGGTGTAGCGGGATCCGCCTGCGTGCCGAGCTGTGCCGGGATGTTTCTGTGTCTGCGCTCCTGTTTATTTATGTTACTTCTTCTGGCCGGTTTTATCCTCAGTTACTCCTCGCGCGGAGAGCCGCAGTCTGCGCAGGCACATATGGCCGCACATACTCTGACTGTTCTCGTTGTCTCGTGTTAATTAAAGAGGCCGATCCGTAAACAGAGCGAGCGGCGGCTCCTCGGCCGTTCTGCTTATTCTTCGGAGAATTGGGTGTTAGCGGGCTGGCAGCGCCGACGATTCTTTCAGGGTTTCTGTCTGATCTCCGTCTCACCGCCAAAAGAAACGCCGCCTGCTCTCCCCCGGTAGGCATAACACAGGGGGGGCCACAGACATCGGGGGCCGCAGACATTGGGGGCCGCAGAGGCGGGGGGAACATGATCCACTTTTCCACTAATGGCTGGATCCGGATGAACTCTGCCACGGGCTCCGAAGGGGAATTTACCCCACCAGGGGCAAAGAAACAAAACATGGACTTAAGAACCAAAGACTGCAAAGCCACAGCCCCCCCCCCCCCACGGCTTCAAGCCTCCTCCTGCTGGGGTCCATCACCGGTCAGCCCAAGACAGCCGGAACCGGGAGGGCATGAATCCGGGACTCCCAGGACATGCGTCTCCAGCCGCGCAGGTCCCTCCGTAACGCTATTATCACAGATACCTCAGGGCGACGGGGAGATTTATACCCCGTGACGGGGCAGCAAGATGGCGGCTCCCGCGTACAGCGCAACGGAGTGGATTTTAAAAATACAAAAAAAGCAAAAAAGATCCAGCATTTCCGGGGTGTAGGAAGAGACAATTCTAAACGCCGGCTGTGTTTTCAGAGATTTTCCGTTTCTTCTAAAACCGTAAATATGGTCATTCCTCTGACATCACGGTTTTGACACCGTGGTACTTGGTACGGCAGGAGTCACACAGCAATAGTGTCGTGTGATGGCGCAGCGTGCGATGGTGCGTCGTGTGATGGCCTGTCCTGCTATGGCGTGTCGTGTGATGGCGTGTCCTGCTATGGCATGTCGTGTGATGGCGTGTCCTGCGATGTCACGGGGTGGAAAGCAGTAGCCGGCCGTACGCCGGAGTCTAAACACGTCAGGCAGGATGACAGAAAGCAGAGCGCCGGCGCGGGGAGTGCGAGCTCACTTGGCGACTGCTTCAAATTACCGGGAGAACGGACGCATCCAACGCGGTCCCACCAATGGGGATCTTAAATGTTAACCCATTATCCCCCAATCACCTCATGGCTATGACTTAACCCCTTCACGCTTGGGGTATTTTTTTATAACCTTAGGACCAAAATATTTTTAGTAATTTTTACCATATTTGATCAATCCACACAAATTATACATTTTGTTCCCAAAAAGTAGGGTCTTCTTTGAAAATCATAGAAATACATAAAACATAAATATGAGTCATAATAAATTGAAAAGTTTAATAAAAACATTTTGTTTTATAGTTTAAGCGCCTCAGCGGAGCAGCGACCAACTTACAACCGATTACAGCCCCCCCCGCCCCGCACATATTTTTATTTGGGCCACAGGCATGCTTTACATTGAATTTTTGCAGTGCGGCTCGAGCTCCCTTTGGTGCGTTTTTGATGGCAGTGATATTACCGGGCTCCTTATAAATTTAATTTATTATTTTATTTATTTTCATTTTGGGAAGGGGAGAGGCTTTCTTTCTCCCTCTCCTCCTCCTGATCTGGCTGCGCTGATCACAGTGTGATCAGCAAGGACCCTCCACTGCCAATTGCAATATGTGTGATCAGCCAGCAGGAGACGGTGCTGAGGCTCTCCTGTCTCCACGTGAAGCGCCAGCTGCGACGCTGACCGGGGGGGAATGCCTGATCGCGTCACCAATGGGGGGAATGTCAATAGACAGCCGATTTACCGTGTAGCAGCAGGGAGAAGTCCTTACTGCTGCAACAAAGTCACGACGTACCTCTATGTCCTATTGGTCTTTAAGGGCGCTGGCCGGTGCTTTGGGCTAACACCGTGGCACAGTCTCCGGGGTGAGCTGTGTGGCCTCTGACAGGTCTGTGCTATAAGAAAGTGCCACGTGCACCCACCGGGGAGAGTCCGACAAACCGTCACTACACGAGACTCCTCTCTTATAAATTATTACAAGTCGGAGCCGCCTAGAGCATCAAAATACAAAGGGTTAAGAGGATAATCTCTGACCCTCTCCTCCGTAATATAACGTTAATGTTCACCAAAACCCACCTGTCCAGAGGAGCTTACAATCTATCAACAACTTACATCCTAAAGAAACCATCCGTCTTCCCCACCATTCTCTATATCGCCCTCACTACAATCACATCATCCTCAGCCTTCTGTCTCATCCCCCTCACCCTCCGAATAGATGGACCAGGGCCCCTTCTCTTACTGTTAGCTTCATTAATACATTTACTTTATTCATGCATGTAAGTAAATAATGTATTTGATGTACTGACGGGGTTCTTGTAGACAGCTTGGACCTACTTGGTAATACAGTATTCACAAGATGCAAGAGACAGGGTTGGTATGGCAACATAATATTGCGCACGTGAGCTTGCAATCTGTTCCTCTTTACAGGCGGGGTACGTCCCCCTCCTTGTCATTAAGGCTTAGGAATAATCTGCTCCCCCCGTCACAAACCGATGATTTACTCGTGGAAATATAGTGTTTGGTGCGACCGGCTCTCAATGCCGGCTTTATATTCACGGCTGGAACAAGGGCCCCTGTGAGCGCCCCGCTCCGCTGACATAACATCGCTTCGGCCCCCGCTGACACAGGAGCCGGGCGCACACTGGAACAGTGCAGTGGAAATGCCTGTGGGGGAAGGTGTACGGCGCGGCACTGCACTGGTTAAAGAGTTATTAGATGTGATGAATTATTCACGGGATGTTTGTGGGGGAATCCTGTTCAAAGCGAGGCTGGCGGCAGACGCCATGTTTCTGGCCGTCCGTTAGTCAGCGGCCAATCAGACAGGGAGAGGAGGAAGCGGACCTTCCATTCACGCGGGTGCCGGGCAAACCTGGCGATAAAATACCCCAGGCCTGAAAAGAAAGCAACCAGTTCCAGGCCTGCTATTAATTTGACTAAATCCAGTGCGGTTTCATTAATATGTTTTCCCAAACGTTCGCCAAGATCTGTAACGGCCGCCGGCAAATTCCTGCCGTCCTGTGGGGCCGGAGGGCGTCTTTCAGCACCTGGCGTTACTCGGTTTAAATCCTCTCTCTCTCTCTCTCTCTCTCTGTCACCCTTTGGGGTTTGAGGTCGGACTGCAGAGGAACCGGCGTAGAGCGAGCAATCAGAGGGTGGTGCGGCTCTCCCTGCCTGCGCAGCTCTCCCCACTGCCTGCGCGGCTCTCCCCACTGCCTGGGGAGCTCTCCCCACTGCCTGGGGAGCTCTCCCCACTGCCTGCGCGGCTCTCCCCACTGCCTGCGCGGCTCTCCCCACTGCCTGGGGAGCTCTCCCCACTGCCTGGGGAGCTCTCCCCACTGCCTGCGCGGCTCTCCCCAACGCCTCCTGTGCTCTGCACACGCCGGGCCTTCTAAGTGCCAATCATGTTTTGCTATAGAGTAAATAAGGCGAGGATCGTATATGTACGGTATATATCGTATATGTATATCATATATATTATATACAGACACGGCATCGTCCTCGGTTCGCTTACCTCTCTGCAGACTGCGTCCGGCTCTCTGCGGCTGCGCGGACTCCGACGAGGATGAGCGAGGCTTTGCCCTAAACTCTGTAAAAACAAAAATACATTTAAAGAAATCATTCATTAAAAGAAGATTTTCTGGCGGTTTAATGCAATTTAAATGAAAAAGGAACTAAGCGACTAATTTATGAAAGTGTAAATGACATTAATGATACGTACATGGCGGGTGTAACGTCCAACATACCCCCCAAATCACACGCGCACGCACACGCGATATACTTTTGGATAATGTGGCCACAGCGTTTACTAACAAACAACAAATAAAACACCAACAATACATTCCAGTTTATTATTATATTGCCAGGGACGCATACACATACACACGCATACACATACACACGCATACACATACACACGCATACACATACACACACGCATACACATACACACACGCATACACACACGCATACACATACACACGCATACACATACACACGCATACACATACACACACGCATACACATACACACACGCATACACATACACACACGCATACACACACGCATACACATACACACGCATACACATACACACGCATACACATACACACGCATACACATACACACACGCATACACATACGCATACACACACGCATACACACGCATACACATACACACGCATACACATACACACACGCATACACATACACACGCATACACATACACACGCATACACATACACACGCATACACATACACACACGCATACACATACACACACGCATACACATACACACACGCATACACATACATATACACACACGCATACACATACACGCATACACATACATAAATACACACGCATACACATACACACGCATACACATACACACGCATACACATACATATACACACACATATACACACATGCATACACATACACACGCATACACATACACACACGCATACACACGCATACACATACATAAACACACACATATACACACGCATACACATACACATACACACGCATATACACACACGCATACACATACATAAACACACACGCACACACATACACATACATAAACACACATATACACACACGCATATGCATACATACACACGCATACACATACATAAACACACACATATACACACACGCATACACATAAACACACACATATACATACATACACGCGTAAAACCTGCGACACATACTAAGAATAACCCATCCTCACCAGCCCAGATAATAAAATAATATTACTTACTAATAATACAATAATAGTAATACTAATACTACTAATAATAATAATAATAATGCTAATAATAATAATAATAATAATAATGCTAATAATAATACTACTAATAATAATAATGCTAATAATAATAATAGTAATAATGCTAATAATAATAATGCTAATAATAATAATACTGCTAATAATAATAATGCTAATAATAATAATGCTAATAATAATAATAGTAATAATGCTAATAATAATAATAATAGTATCCAGCTCTGGTAACTTGTGTTATTTTCAGGACGATGTCTAGCAGTGACCGTGAAGAAGCGTTAAATGACCCGTTCGGCACTCGTGATGTTGAGCGAGGGGAAGATGACTTCGTCTGGCAGACCAGCCATGCGCAGGAGCCGCGAGAGGCGATTCCAGCCCCGGACAAGGTACCCAAACGCGGCAGATTGCCTGTGGGGGTTGTAGTCAGGACCCCCTCCACCTCCCTGAACACTCACGAGGTGCTCTGTGGTGGGTCCCGGCTCTCCTCATTAGCTTCTCCGCGTCCTTCAAAACCGCAGCCCTCAGCCTGCGCACAACGAGCCCCTGTGTCCTCTGGCCCCGGGAGCCGGCACTTTACAGCACATTCCCGGCCTGACGCTCAGTCGTTAGCTTTGGGTTACGGGGAAAAAGGTTTATTTGTGCCACAGAATGTGTATCCAAAGCACCGGGCAAACCGGGGGAGGGCATTAAAGCGGCAGCTCTCCGAACCGCAAGGCTGTATACACCTAGCTCTTTGAATGAAAGCGCAGCATACACTACAGGTGGTATCTGGGACACAGGTGGGCCCCTGTGGCCCCGGCCCTGACACCAGATGGCTCTCATAAAGTTTTGGGGGGCAGATCTCCAGAAGCTGAGCTGTGGGCACGATATACAAACGTCTATTGTAATGCCGTTCAGACGCACTAACCGCCCCAGCACTCCTCTCCATGCGCAGACTCGCTGTGAGTTATGGGCTCCACTCAGTGCAGCGATTAATGGAGCGGCAAAGGGACGCTCGGTATTTTCTTTCTTTTCCTTGGCGTCCGGCGGATCCTACTGAAAAATATTTAAGGCTCCCAGATTTATCAAGCTGGGGAGGCAGAGACTCAAACTCCCCACACGGCAGGCGCCGCGTCACAATATAAAGCCCCCCCCGGATAAATCGCTCCCAGACAACAGAGAAGCCGCTCGCTTTCTTTTATATCGCTTTATGCTTTACGGGAGGATGTAAACACGGAACGGTTTCTTCTAGAGCCCAAGAGCAAATATTCATGGAACCAAATCCCTGCGTGTTCTCCATACATCATGAGTCCACGAGAGGAAGACTGAGGGATAATGAAAGGTAGTAGATACCTGGAGGAGATGCCCAGCTGAAGTAGTAAAAGCCAACACACAGTAAATGAATTAGAAAAAGCTCGGGATGCACATAAAGGCCGCCCGTGGACAGGTTAGCAGCGCACGGCATCATTAAACTTATTTTTCACTATTTAGCAAACTCGTGAATCAGAGAAATTTCGGATGTTTTAGAAAAATGTTTATTAATTATCTGCCCCGACGCGTTAACCGGACTATCCTGCCGCGGGCGTCACGGAGCGAAGGCGCTCAGACAGGCAGCGGCAAAACCTAAAAGGCAGACACTTTATATTCAGCCGCAAGAACACAGCAGCTATTTCTTGTTCAAAACTACATGTACATTAAGCCCAAGCAGGAAGCTGGAAGCCGCTTCTTCTTCTCTCCCGTCAAACCGAGCAGAAATTTGTAAGCCGCTTCCTGTTCTCTCCCTCCCGTCAGCCCAAGCAGGAAGTTATAAGGCGCTTCTTGTTCTCTCCCGTCAGCTCGAGCAGGAAGTTGTAAGCCGCTTCCTGTTCTCGCCCTGCGTCAGCCCAAGCAGGAAGTTGGAGGCCGCTTCCTGTTCTCTCCCTGCGTCAGCCCGAGCAGGAAGTTGGAAGCCGCTTCCTGTTCTCTCCCTGCGTCAGCCCAAGCAAGAAGTTGGAAGCCGCTTCCTGTTCTCTCCCTCTGTCAGCCCGAGCAGGAAGTTGTAAGCCACTTCCTGTTCTCTCCCTCTGTCAGCCCGAGCAGGAAGTTGTAAGCCGCTTCCTGTTCTCTCCCTGCGTTGTTTTAGTGGACGGCGCATGAGCCTCTAGCGCTAGAGATTGTTTCCAGCCGCGCAGGTCCCTCCGTAACGCTATTATCACAGATATCTCAGGGCGACAGGGAGATTTATACCCCGTGACGGGGCAGCGAGATGGCGGCTCCCGCGTACAGCACCACGGCGTATAACGGAGGGGATTTTATATAAATACTTGGGAGATGGAAAAACACTCATTAGGGATAATACCCTCGTTATGATGGCGGCCATCGTTGTGTATAAATACACATTAATGAGACAATACGATGGATTTCATTTCCCTTCAGAAACATCAAATGCAAGGATTTTCCCATAAACACACGAGCCCGCTCTCCTTCACGCTCCCGGTAACGCCACACTGACCCGGCGGCCGGGGGGATTCTGCCTCAGTTTATTCCAGCTACGCTCTCTCTCTTCAAGGACATTTTCTTAACCTACGATCTAAAGGCAAAACCTTGTTTGAAAAAAACATAAAAAGAAGAAAGAAAAGGGTCGGGGGAGGCATTCTTTAGCGGGATGAAGCTATTTCATCACTGGGACCCTTTTGTGATGCGGGGAGCGGAGTGAATTGCTGTGTTTAAGGGGTTAAGCTGATTGAGTCCATGGATGATAACATGAAAGGGCCTTTCACAAAGTCCTTTATCAAAGAGGCTACAAAGGAGAAAGCGGCTTCAAAGCCGGCCTGGAATGTCAGCCTTTATGTAACAAATTGTGCTGTGGCCCTGAGTGGGCTGGGGGGGGGGTTGGGATCACAGCCATTCACGGCCAAGTGCGCCCGCCGTAAACAAAAAGGCCGTCAGACAGCGCGGCGGACCGGGGGCACACATCAGCCGCCACCCCAATGCCTAGCAGCCTAATCCATTCCTCTGGGGGGCTTTCTACAAACTGTCTTTCAAGTCCGGGGGGCTTTTTAATCAGCAGGACAATATGCCAGGACTTAACACAATCATCATGACAATGATTTTATGAGGGGGGGGGCCGCCAAGTCCCACTCGGTCAAAGCGAGACGGCGGATTCCTGCAAATCACCCCAGCCATAAATACAAAGAGGGGCTTGACATTTGCCATAGGCACGGAACGTATGGGGTATTACGGCATAATGTGAGACTCCAAGGGAAGCAGATGGAGCAACAACGGATCTCCTACCGGCTCAGGATAACTAATTCAGAAAGGGTGATAGAGGCAAGACCAGGAACAGCACATGCTCCATATATAATATATATATATACCGTATATACAGTTACACGCACACGGTATATATACTGTATATAATGACAGACGAACAGGCAAAAGCATAAAAATGCCCAGGAATTATATAGTTCGGGCCAAATAAATAAGAAATAAAGCAAAAATCAAATACATAAAGTGAAGAATAAACAGAATTAGACATTCACACACAGTCACAAATTAGTGATAATTAAGAGAACTAAGTGTAATGTTTAGCACAGCCCCCCAGCTTCCAAAGGGTTAATATGCCTGTGAAGAGGGCATATTCACGCTTACACGTATGTAGTGCTGCCTGCGTACACCGCTACACCCGCGGTGTGAGATCCGCCACCCAGCTGGCCGCCAGCAGGAGGGAGATGATCAGCGCTGCTGGAACACGGACTTGGCCTGCTTTATTTAAATAGCCGGAGGCAGCGCTCTCTCCAGAGCTCAGCGTCGTTTGCTTCATCCGGCCCATCCTGGACCGGGCGAGTGTTTGCCACGGACCCCTCTACTCCACATTCCTCGTGAAGACCCCGTACCCAGGAAGACGGCTCTTTAATCCTGTATTGTTATCGTTCAATGGCCTCTCTGCCCTCTCCTAGTCATGTGACCGTGCAATATGCGAGTTGTTTGGTGAGGGCATGTGACCGTCTCTCACTCTTCTCTCCCATCCCCTCTTCTCTCCTCCATCTCTCACTCTTCTCTCCTCCATCTCTCACTCTTCTCTCCCATCCACTCTTCTCTCCTCCGTCTCTCACTCTTCTCTCCTCCATCTCTCACTCTTCTCTCCTCCGTCTCTCACTCTTCTCTCCCATCCCCTCTTCTCTCCTCCGTCTCTCTCTTCTCTCCCATCCCCTCTTCTCTCCTCCGTCTCTCACTCTTCTCTCCCATCCCCTCTTCTCTCCTCCATCTCTCACTCTTCTCTCCCATCCACTCTTCTCTCCTCCGTCTCTCACTCTTCTCTCCTCCATCTCTCACTCTTCTCTCCTCCGTCTCTCACTCTTCTCTCCCATCCCCTCTTCTCTCCTCCGTCTCTCTCTTCTCTCCCATCCCCTCTTCTCTCCTCCGTCTCTCACTCTTCTCTCCCATCCCCTCTTCTCTCCTCCATCTCTCACTCTTCTCTCCCATCCCCTCTTCTCTCCTCCATCTCTTACTCTTCTCTCCCATTCCCTCTTCTCTCCTCCGTCTCTTACTCTTCTCTCCCATCCCCTCTTCTCTCCTCCGTCTCTCACTCTTCTCTCCCATCACCTCTGCTCTCCTCCTTCTATCTCTCTCCCATCTATCCTCCAAATCAAACATACTGAGATCTCTTTCTTGACCATTTTATCCTGCAGAGCGTTCCCCTTTTTAGTCGTCCCCTCTGCACTCCAGAATATCCATATCCCCCCCGCAGACCTCCAGAACTGCCCCAATACCCGAAGTGAGGTCTGACTGGAGATCTGCAAAGCTCCTATTGCCCCTCATTATACCCTGTACTGCTCGCATCTGTCAGTACAGACTGTACCAGGATAACCACAATCCGAAGCCCACCCAGCCACAAAATCACCCCCAGCGAAGACTTCCTACGATAATTCAATGCGGATACGATTATCAGATAAAGAGGGTGATTTGGTTTTTATGTTATGCTAAAATTACTTTAGATCAGAAATCTGGCGACAAAAATAGAAAAAAAAATTAATAACAATAGCAGAGCAGACCTCTATATAATGCCCTGGCCGATGTATAAAGAAAATCCGCAGCCAGGCAGCAGGTATAACGCTTTATACTTCGAGGCTTATCGCAGCAGCTGCGACAGTCTGCACCTTCAATATATATATATAAAAGTAACCAGGGTCCCAAATCCGGACCATCTCCAGAATACCGGCATCCATCTCTACGCCCCGCCTGCTCCTGATCCGCTAACTCCGTTATAACATCTATTAGATTGATTGCTTTGGCCTGGGCTTAGGTTTAAATGGCCGGCCACAGGGTTGTTATATTTACCCCACATAAGGCTGATACCCTCCCTGTCGTTCCTCATCTGTTCCGGTCCGGTGGATGGTTATGTCACCATGCGCGGTGAGGGGCTGGTTCTGTCCAATTACTGTCAGTAACAGCTCGTTAGACCGCCAGGCTGTCTGGTGCGCTCGTCCATGCCGGCTCGGGGCTAATAAGTGGAGTCTGACATGCTTCCTTACATGTATCGATCAGGAGAACATGTACTTCAGCGCAATATACTGACAGTGAGCGCGTCTGACAGCAGTGTGCAGGGGATTTGGCTGTGCGTGAGTGTGCGTGAGTGAGTGTGAGTGCGCGAATGTGGTTCTGTAGCAGCACCTGTGTATGAATTCAGTTTCCTGCACTCAGGAGACTCAGGATTATTAAGGGCAGAGAGTATAAGTATGCTGGCTGGGCATGATAGGTCATATAGCAAAGTAATGTTGGTGCAAAGTTTAAAACGCGGTGCTATCACCAAGGCAACGATCAATAGAATATCCCAAGCATGGACAGACCGCCTGCAGGGTGGGAAAGCTACTTACGGCCCTCTTTCGGGTGTTTAATAAAATCAATAAAATAATGATTATGAAGACCAAATGGTTTGATTAGTGGGGGTACGGGTAAATTAGGTGCAGAGTAACATTAGTAACCAGTTGTTCCTAATTAATACCCCTCACGGTCTCTCCTGCAAAGAGCGTCACAGAGGTTCAGCCCCCCGCTCTCCTCGCCCTCGGATAAGTACCCCTTATTCTTATTGCTTCATAATAAGAGTGTAACCAGCAGGGGCAATAAACCAAGTGGGGTAGCAGCCTGTATGTGCCAACTGCCCGAGCAGGACTCCAGTCATGAAGGGGTTATATCTGTTGGACAGAACAGCTTGGGGTTTGGGGCAATAGATACCCTCTGCATCCTATCATAGTCTCTGCTCCAACCCAAAGCATCTGTATCCTGCCCCCACGCTTCATGCCCCCGATGTACCCTGCGCTCTCTCTCCGGTACCCAGCATCCCCTCCGGTATCTTAAATATTAACTGCCCCTCGCTCCATACAGCGGCTCCCAGACCCTCGCTCCATACAGCGGCTCCCAGCCCCTCGCTCCATACAGCGGCTCCCAGCCCCTCGCTCCATACAGCCGCTCCCAGCCCCTTGCTCCATACAGCGGCTCCCAGCCCTTCTCTCCATACAGCGGCTCCCATCCCCTCGCTCTTTACAGCGGCTCCCAGTCCCTCGCTCCATACAGCCGCTTTCAGCCCCTCGCTCCATACAGCCGCTTCCAGCCCCTCGCTCCATACAGCCGCTTCCAGCCCCTTGCTCCATACAGCGGCTCCCAGCCCTTCTCTCCATACAGCGGCTCCCAGCCCCTCGCTCTTTACAGCGGCTCCCAGCCCCTCGCTCCATACAGCCGCTTTCAGCCCCTCGCTCCATACAGCCGCTTTCAGCCCCTCGCTCCATACAGCCGCTTCCAGCCCCTCGCTCCATACAGCCGCTTCCAGCCCCTCGCTCCATACAGCCGCTTCCAGCCCCTCGCTCCATACAGCCGCTCCCAGCCCCTCGCTCCATACAGCCGCTCCCAGCCTCTCGCTCCATACAGCTCCTCCCTGCCCCTCGCTCCATACAGCCCCTCGCTCCATACAGCCGCTCCCAGCCTCTCGCTCCATACAGCTGCTCCCTGCCCTCGCTCCATACAGCCGCTCCCAGCCCCTCGGTCCATACAGCTCCTCCCTGCCCCTCGCTCCATACAGACGCTCCCAGCCCCTCGCTCCATACAGCGGCTCCCAGCCCCTCGCTCCATACAGCGGCTCCCAGCCCTTCTCTCCATACAGCGGCTCCCAGCCTCTCGCTCCATACAGCTGCTCCCTGCCCTCGCTCCATACAGCCGCTCCCAGCCCCTCGGTCCATACAGCTCCTCCCTGCCCCTCGCTCCATACAGACGCTCCCAGCCCCTCGCTCCATACAGACGCTCCCAGCCCCTCGCTCCATACAGCGGCTCCCAGCCCTTCTCTCCATACAGCCGCTCCCAGCCCCTCGCTCCATACAGCCGCTCCCAGCCTCTCGCTCCATACAGCTCCTCCCTGCCCCTCGCTCCATACAGCCCCTCGCTCCATACAGCCGCTCCCAGCCTCTCGCTCCATACAGCTGCTCCCTGCCCTCGCTCCATACAGCCGCTCCCAGCCCCTCGGTCCATACAGCTCCTCCCTGCCCCTCGCTCCATACAGACGCTCCCAGCCCCTCGCTCCATACAGCGGCTCCCAGCCCCTCGCTCCATACAGCGGCTCCCAGCCCTTCTCTCCATACAGCGGCTCCCAGCCTCTCGCTCCATACAGCTGCTCCCTGCCCTCGCTCCATACAGCCGCTCCCAGCCCCTCGGTCCATACAGCTCCTCCCTGCCCCTCGCTCCATACAGACGCTCCCAGCCCCTCGCTCCATACAGCGGCTCCCAGCCCCTCGCTCCATACAGCGGCTCCCAGCCCCTCGCTCCATACAGCGGCTCCCAGCCCCTCGCTCCATACAGCGGCTCCCAGCCCTTCTCTCCATACAGCGGCTCCCAGCCCCTCGCTCTTTACAGCGGCTTCCAGCCCCTCGCTCCATACAGCCGCTTCCAGCCCCTCGCTCCACACAGCCGCTTCCAGCCCCTTGCTCCATACAGCCGCTCCCAGCCCCTCGCTCCATACAGCCGCTCCCAGCCCCTCGCTCCATACAGCCGCTCCCAGCCCCTCGGTCCACATAGCGGCTCCCAGCCTCTCTCACTCCATACAGCTCCTCCCTGCCCCTCGCTCCATACAGACGCTCCCTGCCCCTTGCTCCATACAGCCCCTCTCTCCATACAGCGGCTCCCTGCCCCTCGCTCCATACAGCGGCTCCCAGCCCCTCGCTCCATACAGCGGCTCCCAGACCCTCGCTCCATACAGCCGCTTCCAGCCCCTCGCTCCATACAGCCGCTTGCAGCCCCTCGCTCCATACAGCCGCTCCCAGCACCTCGCTCCATACAGCCGCTCCCAGCCCCTCGCTCCATACAGCCGCTCCCAGCCCCTCGCTCCATATAGCAGCTCCCAGCCTCTCGCTCCATACAGTTCCTCCCTGCCCCTCGCTCCATACAGCCCCTCGCTCCATACAGCCGCTCCCAGCCACTCGCTCCATACAGCCGCTCCCTGCCCCTCACTCCATACAGCCGCTCCCAGCCCCTTGGTCCATACAGCTCCTCCCTGCCCCTCGCTCCATACAGACGCTCCCTGCCCCTCGCTCCATATAGCAGCTCCCAGCCTCTCGCTCCATACAGCTCCTCCCTGCCCCTCGCTCCATACAGACGCTCCCTGCCCCTCGCTCCATACAGCCTCTCGCTCCATACAGCCGCTCCCTGCCTCTCGCTCCATACAGCACCTCCCTGCCCCTCGCTCCATACAGCACCTCCCTGCCCCTCACTCTCAATTAGTGTATCGGCTCTTTCATGGCATACCACAGGGAGCATCGCTCATTACTCTTATTATTGCTCTCATGAAACTGGTCTAAAAAAGGTCTAGGAAAGGGATTTTCACCGCAAATGAAGATCTCAAATGAAGCTTAACCCTTTCAGTGCAGTAATACATTACACACCAGCCCTTCTAAAGATTGAATATTCCTGAACTCGTCCTAAAAATCCTAAAAATTATAGGCGTATAGAGCGCCTCTTTGCTGCTGAATATCCTACACAGGGAGAGGATGGTATGAGGTCTCACTCACCCTCAGGCTGTCTGAGTGGTGCTCTGTCTTACGTAGTAGTGCCTTTTAGTAATTAAGGGCCTCAAATGTCCTGGTCGGGATGTGTGAGTGACATGTTTGCAGCGCCCTGCTTGCTCCTAGAACATGTTCTGTGGTTAGAGAATACCCCTGAGTTAATACCCCCGAGGGGCTGCTCTCCCGCTTCTGCACCGTGCCATGCATTATCTGCTACTAGTGAAGTTAAACCTCGCACATACGGAGAGCTGCCTATTGCTGATCGCTCCGGGACCCTGGGGGTTAAAGTCCCAGGCTCTAAGTAAAGCCATTTTCCCCAGAGAGCCCTATAACCCCAGCTAGGAGAGCACTCGGTCATTTAACCCCTAGCTGCTCGTATCCCACACACACCCTGCATACACACATACAGCACATGTGAACATACCTTGGCCGTGTCTCTGCGCGTGCACCATTACCACCGTGGCTAGCATCATGCAGCAGGCCGCTGTCACCGGGCTGGCCATCTGTTTAAGGGACAGAAAACGGACGGTTAGGTGATATCAGACAGGAGCCTCGCTCCCCGCCGGCAGCCGGACGCAGCAAACCATCGTACGGTCACCTAACCCATGTGCTGTGAGTCATCTGCGCTGTAGTGCGGCCAGGAGACAGACAGACAGCTAATGGGCTGGACGCTGACGGGGACCAGAGCGGCCTGGAAACATTTCCAGCTAATAAGGAGGGTCTCGGCAGACAGCGAGCGCATGCTTAGAAACTCGATAACCCTCTACATACAGGCAGTTACCGCGTATCGCAGCCTCAGTAATGTCATTTACTGCGCACGCATAAATATACAACTTCACACCGGGCCCCGGTATATGACATCACAACCGCCTAATAGAGGGGAGCCATGTCAGAATGTGTGCCCCCCAGACAAGCAACCACGAATAACCCAGTCAGGGAGCAGGTATTGTGAGTGGGGGTGGGGCAGGTATCGTGAGTGTGGGGGGTCAGGTATCGTGAGTGTGGGGGGTCAGGTATCGGGAGTGTCGGGGGGGCAGGTATCAGAAGTGTCGGGGGGCAGGTATTAGGGGTTATTATTATTGATTGTTTTATATAGCGCCATCAAATTCCGTAGCGCTGTACAACGGGTAGACAGGACATAACAAGTAGTATGTAATATAACAATGTGAGGAGGGCCCTGTGCACAGGAGCTTACAGTCTAGAAGTTTCAGGGAGTTTCAATAAGTTTAAGATTTAAAACCAGCATAAAAAATGAAATATATTCAGTAACGGAGCGCCTCGTTTTGTTTTAATAATTATTATTATTTCCCCTAAAACACACCGGATGGCTGCAATATTCTGGTAAAGAGCAGTCTGTAGTATTGGGGGAGCGCTCTGCGCATGCATGAAGCACAGGGACACGCGCTCAGCCTGCTCGTCATGCTACATGTGACCCCCCCATGCCTGGGGAAGCCAAACCCGTCGCACACCTGCACTCTGAGCCGCCGGGCCACGTTTTATGATGCCATTGTGACTTGTGTTCTTTTTCCAGTCCTGGAAACACATGGCGAGGTTTAGCTGAATGCGATATGGCGGGGAGCGCATCTGCCAATACTGCCCCCAGGAAATGAGTGCAACAGGGACTCCCCAAACCTTTCCGGGGAAGTTCATCCACTAATCAAAAGTGTCCAGTGATGCCAGCGGACTACGAATAGATGAAGGGGACGCCGACCGATGAAGTAATACCGGAGAACATAACATTTAATTGCCTCACTGTATTACCCTCTACCACTTCTCCTGGGAGTCTGTTCTATTTATCTACCTCCCTCTTGGTAAAGTAAAACTACCTTCCAGTACATCTCAGCCTCTGAAGGGTTGTTGAAGCCTTTCTATCGAGGTAGTCCACAAGGTTTAATGCAGCCTTTCCACGGAAGGCTGTGCCGAGGGCCGATATTCTGCAGGCCGGACACATTAACCCATCGCACGCTGCATTTGGACACCGGCAAAGTGTGACATCAAACAGCCCCGGTGATGTAACGCAGGACACGCGGTCGCCGGACCTTTATTTCATTAACACGTTTCACGAACACGCCACAGAGATCATTCGCTCCGGCAGATTAAATGCACACGTCGTTACTTCTACACCCATTAATCTGATGAGAACATAATGGTGCGATGGCTTTAGGGCCCGGTCGGTCACATGACCCGGACTGAAATTACCGACGCTGCGTCCTCAGGGGTTCAGGGACAACGTGGCAGATGGGAATGAAGCTGGTCCAAAAAGTCGCCCGTTTCTCCTGCTGTAAAGACTCAAACCTTAATCAGTCGTTGGTCTCGTCTTAGATTCAGGAGCCGTATGTCTATCCCATGCATGTTTAATCCCCTCACTGTAATACCCTCTACCACCTCTGCTGGGAAGCTGCTCCACTTATCTGCCACCCAACAATGCAGGAAGGTTCCTGTGCTGTACCAGTTTCAGCGCCTGCCTCCACGCATCGCGTTATTGCCCCTATGCTTCTATCTGATGAAGGAGCGAGTCCCGCGGGCCCCTGCCGCAGATCAAACTACAAGCTGTGAAAAGTGCGGAGGGCTCAGCAGGTGAGGTCTGCCGTTATCATGCGCAGCTTCAGCGGAGCGTGGCCCCTTCTGTCAGGGCAAAGCCTTTCTGGGCCACATCTGCTTCCCAGCGGAGTCGGGTTTCGCTTTACGTGGCTGTGTGGAAATGCACAGCTGTGTCTGCTAATAGGAGCTCATCCGCTCGACGCAGCGCTAACAACACCGTGTGGCTGCTGTGACAGGGATTTGTGTCACAGCCCGGGGATATTAGTGCTTCGCTCTCTCCGCCGGTAGATGTGTGACAGTCCATCGAAGCGGCAGTAATCGTCTGCACGGCGACGCACTAGTGAACCCGTCTGTACGGTGACGCACTAGTGAACCCGTCTGCACGGCGACGCACTAGTGAACCCGTCAGCACGGCGACGCACTAGTGAACCCGTCAGCACGGCGACGCACTAGTGAACCCGTCAGCACGGCGACGCACTAGTGAACCCGTCAGCACGGCGACGCACTAGTGAACCCGTCAGCACGGCGATGCACTAGTGAACCCGTCAGCACGGCGATGCACTAGTGAACCCGTCAGCACGGCGATGCACTAGTGAACCCGTCTGCACGGCGACGCACTAGTGAACCCGTCTGCACGGTGACGCACTAGCGAACCCGTCTGCACGGTGACGCACTAGTGAACCCGTCTGCACGGCGACGCAATAGTGAACCCGTCTGCACGCCCACGCACTAGTGAACCCGTCAGCACGGCGATGCACTAGTGAACCCGTCAGCACGGCGATGCACTAGTGAACCCGTCAGCACGCCCACGCACTAGTGAACCCGTCAGCACGGCGATGCACTAGTGAACCTGTCAGCACGTGATGCACTATGTCGCAGCCATAAATAAACAACAGGAGTCGACGCGAAGCCCCAAAATCAGGTATAAAGTACGGCGACTCTACTGACTCATATAACTACCTTATATCATGACTGTTCACGCAAACACGCTTACTGATACAAACATGCGGGGTAACTTTACATGACGTCATCCAACTACAGGACAGGGAGCATCCCCTACGTTCACCCTGTGTTACATTCACCCCGTGTTACATTCACTGCCTATTACATTCACCCCGTGTTACATTCATTCACCTCGTATTACATTGACCCCGTGTTACATTCACCCCGTGTTATATTCACCCCATGTTACATTCACTGCGTATTACATTCACACCGTGTTACATCCATTCACCCCGTATTACATTCACCCTGAGTTACATTCACTGCGTATTACATTCACCCTGTGTTACATTCATTCACCCCATATTACATTCACCCTGTCTTACATTCACACTATATTGAGAGGCGATAGTCTCCGGCAGGCAAAGGGTTAATGTGTGCAATTCCCTGGAGAGGCACAGAAGTGACATTCAGAGGGGCATTACCCTGCTTCCCAATGCCACAGGTCACACGATGTCCGAGGTTAACCCGCTGAGTGCCAGAGCAGCGTGCTGCCTGCCCTATTCCCAACAACTCTTTGAACCCCATGTGCCACGTTAACCACAAAACTAACCATCTACCCCAGATTATCCAGGCACCTGCCCCACGTCTCTCCCACACGCGCAGGGTCTGAAAGGACACTATCTGGGGGGTGATTTGGATCTGCGCGGACGCCTCACTTACGGTTAAGGTCCTGAGCAGGTGCTTGAGAGGTCTGCGTGTCTCTGCCCGTGGAGGGGATGCAGACGGGTTATCAAGGTCCCGGGCACCGGCTCTGTGGGAATGCGTGTGTGATGCGTGTGGGATGCGGGGTTAAGAATCTAGCGGGTGATTCACATCCTCTCTCCGATTGCTCGCTGGACCTTCTCTAATCTGGCTTTTCAGGACTTTCTATCAAAAATGCCAGTGACTAATGAGCACCAAAACCCCCTTCCTCCTAATAATCCCCGCACTCTCGCAGTCACACGGACCGTCCTGGAGCTCCTCTCACGTATATCTCAAACATTTATTTGGTTGCCCCCGTTACGTTTTACCTGATCAGACACCCCTTTATCCCTGATTTAACCCTCTGCTCGCTTTTTCTATCTATCCGTAATTCACTCCTTCTCCACATGAGAAAGGATTGCAAGCTCTAGTGACGAGTCTCTCTGTGCTGGTATGTACGGAGGAGACCTCTGTGTCGTCGCTGCATTCTGTACGTGTTCAGCGCAGACAGCGGCTACCGTTATGGACTAAGATACGGAGCAAAGAACTCTGAGTACCTTTAATGATCGCCAGCAGACAGCCTAAAACTTCTCATTATTGTAAGTTCGCCATTTAATGACATTCCCAATAACCCAGCCGCGTATCAATCCAAACACCAGCCCCTCCAATCAGCCCCGCTTAAAGACGCAGTGCCGGGGGGGCCACGGCGTGGGGGGATGCCACTCTTACATTGTCACAAAGGCGCAAAAGCCCAAAATTGCACTTATATTGCAGGGTGATGCGCCGGTACAGGGGTTAGCGGGGTAACCCCCCTAAAAACCCAGAACCTGCCGGCAGATCGGCCCCATCCGGCCCCCGTCTAGTTGCCCGCCTCTCCTGCTGTAAAGACTCAAACCTTAATCAGTCGTTGGTCTCGTCTTAGATTCAGGAGCCGTATGTCTATCCCATGCATGTTTACAACCCTCACTGTATTACCCTCTACCACTTCTGCTGGGAGGCTGTTCTACTTATCCACTACCCTCTCAGTAAAGTAGTGAAATAAACTGCCTTCCTGTACTTTGTTAAATCCCTTCATATATTTCAATGTCTGTCTCTTGTCTCCCCCAGGCTGTGCGGATACCTCTGGCTGGGGGAAGGAGTTAGAGAGCGCACACAGCCCCCGGCCGTGTAATGATCGGATTGTCACCCCCGCGCGCTCGAACATCACAATCTATTTCCTTTGTTAACCTCGCAGCTTCCAATAAGGCAGACTTTGCAAAACCCCCAAAGATCTGGTAACGTATCCGAGTGCCGCCTGCCGGCCCGATAACGGCCCCGTCGGGTGATGTTTCTGACGGGGGGGGCTGACAGTCTGCTCCACGTTAAACACACCAAGGCGGAGAAATAAACCTTCGTAACCAATATATTAAATATCGCTCCCCGTACCCGCGGCACTTTACCCAAATCAGCGGATATCCCCTCTCTGTTTGGGGCAAATAAAGGTTATTCTGGAATCCGTTCATTTGTTGTCATTCCTCGGGCTGACCTAAAGCGGTGATTATTTACTCACGGCGACGCACGCAGTCTACAAACAGAGTCCAAAGTAATCAGACGTGGCAGATAAAGCCTGTGGGGGCCACAGGAGGGCCATTAAATAAAGCTGTGGCCAGCACAAATTTAAATGGGTTAAGAATGACACTTTCTGGACAGATTTACATTCAGAGGGTTCTTCTCGCTAGAAATGCAGCCGTTTGGGGTCCGTTCTCCCCTCATTGAAAGAGAAAGTGGATGCAGTTGTTTAAATACACACTTAGCAGACGATGCCCTCTTCCCTCTCGTTTCCCCAGCGCAGGCACGGAGGTGCTGTATACTGGGGCTGTATGGAGACGCTCCTTATACTGGGACGGGGGCTGACGGGGTTAATCCGGCTCTGGCGGAGCCCGGGGGCCTGGATGTGCTCACCTGATATTAGTCTAATGACGGAGGACAGGCTCTGGAGCGCAGATCCACTTTCTGGGAGATTCAGCAGATATTAAAGATGCAAACTGCTGAGGAATGTCCGTTACCCGCGCGGCATCTCTACTCGTATTTATATGGGGGGCCACAATACGCACCTTCAAGGGGCCCACATAGACTCTGGGGTTTGGCAGTGAGGTTTAAAAGGCAGCTCTTATCTATACCCCGTACATCTCAGGGACCACCGGCAGTCCGGCTTGCATTAGAGTGCAAGCTCTCAAGACTACTTAGATATACCCAATCGTTACGTTTTATAAAAAGTTTATTTGTCTGTTTAGAACTCTTTCTACATCCAGTCACAAGTAGAAAAAGGAATCTACTCCCATCACGCAGAGCCGGGCAGACACAGAAGGTGATGACTGGACGGCACGCAGTATCGGTATTTAATTAAGCCAGTTTATCCCCCCGCCCCATCGGCCGTTAGCAGCCTTTCCGCTCTGTCCTCGATGATGCCGACCTCAGCAAAACGTTTTTGCAAAGCTGCCCGGAGCTGGAGAGGAGTTCGGGAAATGATCCGGAGTCTCTGGGAAATAGGTGAGCGGACGCGGGGGCTGCTGGTGATCGCAGACCGGTGGCCGAGGGCCAACGGGGACAGTGGATGGGACCGCAGCGCTACGGAATCTGCTGGCGCTATATCACTGTAATGTCATGACCCTATAATATACATAGAGCGGGGTGCACATCATCAGGCCCCCACGCCGTCCGCGTATACGCACAATGGGACTCGGTCACGGTCAGTACAGGACGCCGTTATATAAGGTGAATATACCATGTGTGCAGTCTCTGCATGCGTTAGCTGTGTAAATGCCGTGGACCTCGGCACGAGGAATGGGTGGCCGTGGGGAGAGGGGTCTGCGCCGGGGACTCCGGGTACTTCCAGGAGCTCCGCAGTAACCGGTGGGACTCGCGCTGCTCCCTCGGCAGCCGGCTCTGTTACCCGCTGGCACCGTATAGGACTTCATTCTCCATTAAGAGTAATTTGTGGGCAAACGCTGCGGCCCCCTGCGGACGGCACCGGCCACCGGCGACAGTCCGGGAAGGACAGCGAGAGGGAGAGAGCATCAGGAAGAGTCGTGAACTAATGCCCCACACAAGAGGCATTAACACTTTCACTGCCTGGTACGGTCACCCGATGCCCCGAAATGCCACGGTTCACCCCCGCACGGCCGGCAAACCAAAGCAGAAAACCAACGGACCTCCATAGAAGAGATTAACTCCTCGAGTCCAGATACAAAGCTGTCCATCCAATCAACTGTCCAGGCGAAGGAGAGCAGTTATCTGCGGCGTACAGGACCTCGAAGGCCACGTATGATCCCGGCATCATACATGACGAACTCTTAACAACCCTGGGTAGAGACCTGGCGCTGATCTCCTAAACGCGCTCCGAGTCCAGCAGGCTCTGCACTTGGCTTTCATCGTCCATTACCCCATTCCTCGCTTTCTTCACGCAGCCCGTCGGGGGGCACCTGTATGTCATAATACCCCGCGCTCCCAGTGCGGGGTAAGCCAGGGAACGAGGGGCTCTCCGGTAATTGGCACGGAGGCGAGCGCCGCTGGAAACGCACTGTGTGTTCTGAGCTCTCAGTAATGAGGAAGAACTGATTTATTCCTTCATGAAAACATGAAATATTGAGAAACAGAACTTTAAAAGCTCATTTACATAGTTAATAAATGCCTTGTATTTTTCTAATTAATGCCGCAGATGTCGGCGCGTCCCAGGGGAGCGGGGCAAGAAGTCATTTTTTTCTGAGTTTATTATCTGGTTGTGATTTATTAGAAGTGTCGGTGACATCGGAGGAGAAAACAACAACGATACCCGAAAACCACCAAAAAATGGCACCCGAGGATTCAGGCTCAGAAAATCTGCTTTTTTCCTTGCACTGGAATGAATGCGATAAACCGAGCAGACCTAAAAACCCAGAAATTAACCCTAAATTATATATATATATACATGCAAATAAACAGAATTCCGCACAAAACTATACAATACATGATTATTATAATAATAATAATAATAATAATAATATATTACCTCCAAGCCCAGCAGAATATAAACCCTTCTCAACTGCTTCGTAGTTTAAAGGGGATGCCCCCTGAGGTATAACCCCCAGCACTGTATACAGTAATATAACCCCCCAGCACTGTATACAGTAATATAACCCCCAGCACTGTATACAGTAATATAACCCCCCAGCACTGTATACAGTAATATAACCCCCAGCGCTGTATACAGTAATATAACCCCCCAGCACTGTATACAGTAATATAACCCCCAGCGCTGTATACAGTAATATAACCCCCAACACTGTATACAGTAATATAACCCCCCAGCACTGTATACAGTAATATAACCCCCCAGCACTGTATACAGTAATATAACCCCCAGCGCTGTATACAGTAATATAACCCCCCAGCACTGTATACAGTAATATAACCCCCAGCGCTGTATACAGTAATATAACCCCCAACACTGTATACAGTAATATAACCCAGCACTATATACAGTAATATAAAGAAAAGCACCAGAATCCGATACCCTGCTAAGGGTTAAATGCCTTGACTTCATGTTTCCTACCTGCCTCTCTCTATCTACGGACTCTGTTCAGACATTCACGTCCTAACGAAGCGAATGAATGAATGACATCGCGGAGAGCACCGAGCCGCGTAATAATCACACTGAGCCCAGACTAGAAAAACAAAAAGCTATCTCGCTGCTCTCGTCCCGAAATCCCCGAATGCTCCTTTTCAGGGTTTGGATAAATTTGCAAGCAGTTACCCATCCAGTTCAGACTCCGCAGGAATACTCGCGGCTCGTACGTTAAATAACAACCACGAGTGGAAGCTCTACGGGCGAAGCCGGAGGCGCTGGCAACTGGCTCTTGGCTGCTGGCACCTGCTACAAAAATGGCAGATCTTCCGCAGCTTTGAATTTATTATAGCAGAGTTCGCTAGAACAATAATCAACAAAGCCCCTGACCAGAAACATAATTTAGATTGTAAGCTCACAAGCCAAGTCCTCTTTCCCTAATGTATGGGTTCATCCTAGTCTGTCAGTTGTAATTCTGTAATAAAAGATAATAATAAATGATTCTAATCAGAAGATACTGGCCAAGTGGCTCCCTGCCATGTGCAGATGGTCGGCAGTAGAGGGGCAGGTGCGCTGAACGGGATTCTGCAGGGACCACGTCCCCCTCGTGACCGTAACAAGGGCAGCAAAACACAAATAAGCAGCAAAATATTGTAGGAAGGGGACGGGGACGTTGCAAAACACGCATGCCATTAACACTCACGTCCTATCTCTAGAGGGTGGTGGATAAATTGTACAGCCTCCCAGCAGAAGTGGTAGAGGGTAATACAGTGAGGGTATTAAACATGCATGGGATAGACATACGGCTCCTGAATCTAAGACGAGACCAACGACTGATTAAGGTTTGAGTCTTTACAGCAGGGGAAACGGGCGACTAGATGGGGGCCGACGGGGTATTTCCATAGAATTGTGTGACTGGCGGGTAACGCTGTATTTCCCGCACTGCGTCATTCTTTATACATTCATGCTGCGGCCGGACCCCGCGTCCACAGATATTCCAGGCAGTACCCGGGTATCTCCGCAGTCTGGAACGGGTTACAGTAAAGCAGCGAGGTAAAGTCCGCTTATTTCCACTATCCGGCCCTCTCGCTTACATTCCGGCAACTTCCCGGCCCCTTCCTCCTCAGTTATACCCGACGCCGGCCAACAAGTGGCATGGGGACTGCAGACTCAGGCGTTTCGTGTAACGGGGACCATCTGGCTGATGGATAAAGTCAATAAGTGATGACATTAACAGGACGGACCCCTGAGCCGGGGAAAGATAGTCTTCCACCTCCAGTCCAAATCTAAATCCTATAATATGTTGATCTCGCGTGACGCAGGCAGGGGCCGCCGCTGCCCCCCGCGGGCCGTTAACATGTCTAACACTTGCATCATTGTCTCTGCTCTTGGATCGCTCGGAGATGACAGCACGGCTATAATGATTGTGCGGCGCGACCCGTCGTTACCAGAGATTGCTGCGGATTCCGCGCGCCGTTACTGCGGTAATCCCGAGGATTAGGGACCATGTGCTGCGTTACTGCCGGATAATACGCTAAATACTGACATAGCGAGGGACAGCGGAGCGGTGAGCGGCGGCCGGGAGAGGGAAACAGAACAGAGAAAAGAGGAGAGTGAATCGGAAAGTAACACAATCAGCGGCACTTTGTAATCCGCTCGGCACCAGGCTGATTAAGATGATTTTAAAACAAGTAACCAATAAGAAAGCTGAAGAAGAATAAAGCTCCCGGCCTCGAGATCTGGACTGACCTCCCACGGCCCCCCGAATCTGGAGCCGGTCCCCTGGGGCCGAGCGCGTCCCTCTGTGTCATTTCAGATGGGAAGCCGGCGGCAGCCGTCCTGCGTGGCAGCCCGTGGCACCGCTCTGCCGTGTAGCCCTCTCACTAGCCGTGGGCAGCTCTGAATCCCCGTGCGCATTGTGTGTGAGCGGCCGAGGCTCGGCCCGGCAGATGGAGAGCGCGGCGCTCGCAGCATCTGTCGCAGATGTTTCGGCTGCATTGTCTGTAACTCTGGAATGTGTCAGCGACCGAAACAAAACACGAAAACAAGCTCCAAACGGCCGGTCCGCGGCCTGCACACGCAGCTCATTAACTAGCCATTAAATAACCACATCTCGAAGCTGCAGCCAAGTCGCTCCTCGGGATGAGGCGGGGTGCCTGCTTGCACACAGGTGATCCGGTTTCACTGAATTTACTGGCAGGGCTGCCTTAAAAAAAAAAACCTCACTGAAGCCAGCATTTGGAAAACATGGTTCTGTCATTATTATTTTATGTAATATCTCTTTTTTTAAGTGATTGTTATATATTTCTAATCTGACTCCCCCCAACAGCATTTTAAGCAAATGTTCCTCGTTTTCCCATGATCCCTCAGCGCAGGCGACATCAGAATCCCATTGGTCGGTCCGAGCAGGAAGCCGCTTCCTGTTCTCTCCCCGCGTTGTTTTAGCAGACGGCGCATGAGTCTCTAGCGCTAGAGATTGTTTCCGGCCGCGCAGGTCCCTCCGTAACGCTATTATCACAGATACCTCAGGGCGACGGGGGATTTATACCCCGTGACGGGGCAGCACGATCCCGCGTATGGCACCACGGGGTATAACAGAGAGGATTTATAGTGTAACACCTGGGAGAAAGGGGACAAAACCTGATGATAGGGAGTAAGAATAAGGTTTGGAACGTGGCGGGTCTCTTTTCTATCGCAGAGTAGCGTTTTTATTTTAATGTCAGGAAGAAGAAGAAAGAACAGCCCGGTAAACGCACCCACCTGGAAGAGAAACAGTTAAACGAGCAGCAGGTTTCATCAAACGGAGCCACGGCTGGACAGAGGAAGCATTCTTCCTACCGTGACAGAGCGTGTAATGAACTTCCCGTGATCTCCATCTGTACGGCTTTATCTGCTTAGAGGCCAAAGCATATCGTGGTGTAATAATCCAGAACAGAGCCAGACCACGGAATAAGATCTGGGGGGGGGGACCGATACAGACAGAAGATGAGGTCTGTTGGCTTTCCTGTTAACTAAACTCACGAAAGGTTCATACCCCCCCCCATGTATCAGCAAAACTCGGTGTCCCACTTTAGAATACGTACCCGTGGGGTCGCAGGTGCGCATGCACAGCACGCTTTAACCTGTCATTTAGCTAGACCTGATAAAGCCCGATCAATGCGCAGGCATCGCTCTGCATGCTGAAAAGCGAGGGCTTTCTGCCGAATTAGGCCATCACCCCCATAATGTCATTTCCTGCCTCCATGTAATTCAATTTGCCCGCTAATCCCTGACAGTAACATTTGTCACAGAGATTTGCCGGGGACGGCAGGCCGATGTCATGCCTCAAAACATAAAATTGACAATTAGCTCCCAGCTGAGATTGTTTAGGGGTATCTGACATATTTCATGGCTGGTAATAACAGGCTCATTAACTAGAACCATTACGAGAGCCGAGCAGAGAGGATTTATGGCCGATCTGAGGCTTCACCTCCATCTGCAGCACAATAAACCAATTGTCATAGTGATGACGTGCTGCGCAGGCGCCGGGTCTGTCCTGTGTATAATCTTCCCAAATCTACCCCGTCACATATTAGATCTGAAATACAAGTCATCACGAAGCACAGGCAAGAGGCTAATGAAGTTCAACATAGACAAATGTAAAGTCATGCACTATGGGGGGAAAAAACAACAATGCTTTAAATTGTATCTTTCTGGGCAAAACTACAAGAAGAAGGATTTACAGATAATTGTAGATGCAGCAGTGCACAATGCCAGTCAGCAGCTGCAAAGGACAATAAAATATTAGCATGTATAAAACGGGGTATTGATTCACAGGAGGAGGAGATCATCAGCGTTTTTATAAGTCAATGAGAAGACCTCACCGTGAATACACAGTACAATTCGGGGCACCAATCCTTAAAAAGGACATTATGGAACTAGAAAAGGTGCAAAGGAGAGCTACAAAATGAATAAGGGGATTGGAAGATATTAGTTACGAAGAAGAATATGAGGAATATACAGGAATATAACGAGTTATAAGGACGGGATTAGTTATACGGCCGGAGAGTATATAATATATAATATGAGGAATATACAGGGATATAACGGGTTATAAGGACGGGATTAGTTATACGGCCGGAGAGTATATAATATATAATATGAGGAATATACAGGGATATAACGGGTTATAAGGACAGGATTAGTTATACGGCCGGAGAGTATATAATATATAATATGAGGAATATACAGGATATAACGGGTTATAAGGACGGGATTAGTTATACGGGCCGGAGAGTATATAATATATAATATGAGGAATATACAGTATATAACGGGTTATAAGGACGGGATTAGTTATACGGCCGGAGAGTATATAATATGAGGAATATACAGGGATATAACGGGTTATAAGGATGGGATTAGTTATACGGCCGGAGAGTATATAATATATAATATGAGGAATATACAGGATATAACGGGTTATAAGGACGGGATTAGTTATACGGGGGGAGAGTATATAATATATAATATGAGGAATATACAGGATATAACGGGTTATAAGGACGGGATTAGTTATACGGCCGGAGAGTATATAATATATAATATGAGGAATATACAGGGATATAACGGGTTATAAGGACGGGATTAGTTATACGGGGGAGAGTATATAATATATAATATGAGGAATATACAGGATATAACGGGTTATAAGGACGGGATTAGTTATACGGGGAGAGAGTATATAATATATAATATGAGGAATATACAGGATATAACGGGTTATAAGGACGGGATTAGTTATACGGGGGAGAGTATATAATATATAATATGAGGAATATACAGGGATATAACGGGTTATAAGGACGGGATTAGTTATACCGTCGGAGAGTATATAATATATAATATGAGGAATATACAGGGATATAACGGGTTATAAGGACGGGATTAGTTATACGGCCGGGGAGTATATAATATATAATATGAGGAATATACAGGATATAACGGGTTATAAGGACGGGATTAGTGATACGTCCGGAGAGTATATAATATATAATATGAGGAATATACAGGATATAACGGGTTATAAGGGCGGGATTAGTTATACGGCCGGAGAGTATATAATATATAATATGAGGAATAATCAGTGATATAACGGGTTATAAGGACGGGATTAGTTATACGGCCGGAGAGTATATAATATATAATATGAGGAATAATCAGTGATATAACGGGTTGTAAGGACGGGATTAGTTATACGGCCGGAGAGTATATAATATGAGGAATATACAGGGATATAACGGGTTATAAGGACGGGATTAGTTATACGGCCGGAGAGTATATAATATATAATATGAGGAATATACAGGATATAACGGGTTATAAGGACAGGATTAGTTATACGGCCGGAGAGTATATAATATATAATATGAGGAATATACAGGATATAACGGGTTATAAGGACGGGATTAGTTATACGGCCGGAGAGTGTATAATATATAATATGAGGAATATACAGGATATAACGGGTTATAAGGACGGGATTAGTTATACGGCCGGAGAGTATATAATATGCGGAATATACAGGGATATAACGGGTTATAAGGACGGGATTAGTTATACGGCCGGAGAGTATATAATATATAATATGAGGAATATACAGGGATATAACGGGTTATAAGGACGGGATTAGTTATACGGCCGGAGAGTATATAATATATAATATGAGGAATATACAGGGATATAACGGGTTATAAGGACGGGATTAGTTATACGGCCGGGGAGAGTATATAATATATAATATAAGGAATATACAGGATATAACGGGTTATAAGGACGGGATTAGTTATACGGGATGGAGTATATTTTTCTCCGAGCACAGACACACTTACTTATCTCTGTTGTCAGCAGACACTCTGGGGCCTGCCCTCTGTTCACATAAATAATTTGTCTTCGTGTAACGTATTGTATCTGATATTGTATCTTATTGTATCCTAAGACACAGGACGGCATTTCACTCTCCATCCTCTTCCCAAACCCATCTTTATAACAGTCTAGAGAGTCTTCATATACTAACTCTTTAACAGCCTGGTGCAGAGATCCTGTTGCAGTGATCCACTTATGGTGTATAACGGTCCTGACGGGTATAGTCACTCTTCCCTCTCCAACAATGGAACTGTAGCAATAATTACCCCACCCTAGATCAGAACGGCTGTCTCGTGCTAATATTTTAGGGTAAAACCATAACGCTGCATTGTCTGAAGCGGCCCATATATTGGAGAGAGAGAGAAAATAAAGGCAGCGGCCGAATCTCTTAAGAGCTGTGGAAGAGTATTTGCTTTTCCAGCGAGGACTCTGACCTTTCATGCAGAGAGATAGAGATGAGGAGCGGACCAACTGCTGCCACGCACCGGGGCATCTCTGCAAACACTCCCCGAGGGCTGCTTATCACATGGCGGTCAGTAATTGAATACAGAAGAGAGATGGAGGGAGATGCAAAAGGCTGCATACTGGGGGGGGGGGTCAAGCTGCAAACTATATCATAAGGGATTTAAATCTTGTGAAATCTCCCACTTTTAGTAAATACTCATTACAATAAAATGTTTTTGGCAGGCGTCTCATTTGTGCAGGAGAAGCGTTATTATTCGTCTTGTTGGCGCAGGGAGGCCCAGACTCGTTTTCCTATTGGATGGGGTCAGGCCCGGACTGGGACAAAAATAGGCCCGGGCATTTAAGACTGAGCAGCCCATTTTTATTTATTTATCTATTTATTTATTGTTAAAGCCCACCCTTCATGTACCATCTTTGCATTTCCCCAAATCACTTAAACATTCATGATAGACACAAACACTTACTCACTCATTCACACAAATTATTAGCACACATTCATTAATGCAGTCTCACAAATCATTCAAGAAATTCATCTACACATGAATTCATTCATTCTCATACGCATTCACACAATTCATCCACACATTTATTCATTCATTCTTGTACGCATTCACACTACCCCCTCTCCCCATCTACCCCTCCCCTTCTTATCTGCCCCTTCTCACTATGTACCCCCTTCCCCAGTTCTCAATATGTACCCCCTCTCACTATCTATCCCCTCTCCCCCTTTCTAACCCCTCTCTCCCCTCTGCACCCCCTTCCCTCACCCTACTTACCTTGTTGCCGGAGTAAGCAGCAACTGGGACCGGGTCCGCCACTCTGGGGGCGGGCAGCCCCCACCAGGGCCGGTCTTAGGGGTGTGCGGCCGCACAGGGTTTAAATTAAAACATCGTTGTTGGTTTTTTTTTTACTTTATTTAACATCCTCCATGTTAAATAAAGTAAAAAAAAACTTTATTTAACACGGAGGATGTTAAATAAAGTAAAACAAAAAAACCCCCGATGTTTTAATTTAAGCCCTGTGTGGGCGCACACCGCCAAGGCCGGCCCTGGTTGGGGCTGCCCGGCCTCCTAGAGTGGCGGACCCGGTCGCAGTTGCTGCGGGCATAAGGGGCAGGTGCATGCCGCATGCCGCATAGGCCCAGTCAGTCCAGTCCTGACTGGGCCTATTTTAAGGTAGGGGCCTAGAGCTGCAGCTCCATCAGCCCCTATGTCAATCCGGCACGAGGCCGCCCGGCCCACCGGGCAAATGCCCGGTGTGCCCGATGGCCAGTCTGGGCCTGGATGGGGTATATCAACACAATAAAACAGAGGCCGATATTTACAGCCAAGCCCTGCCTTTCCTTTACATTCTTGTGAAAAATTAAAACCCTACAAAATTAGAATTTTCTCTGCGACACGTTAAGATCCAGGGAAAGCTACAACACATACATCATAGAAACCCAGAACCCGACGTCAGATCGGCCCCATCCGGCCCCCGGCTAGTCGCCCGTTTCTCCTGCTGTAACGAATTAAACGTTAATCAGTCGTTGGGCTCATCTTAGATTCAGGAGCCGTATGTCTATCCCATGCATGTTTAATACCCTCACCGTATTACCCTCTACCACTTCTGCTGGGAGGCTGAGTGTGATTCGACTGGTCTATCAGTTGCTCATTGCTTTCAAAAGCTGTGAACTGGCCGCACTCTTGTTCAGCAACCTTTTGTACTGAAATCCTAAAGAAATTAACAATATAAAAAAGTATAAATATATATGCAAAGGGGGCTTAGCGAGCAGGAAGGTACCCCATTAACCTTCACTGATTTAGGGGCAGATACCAAGGGCGGCTGAGGCCCCTAAGGACAGGGTGACTCTCATAGGGGAGTTTAATTTCTCGTCTTACTTATTAACACTGAATTTGCCACATCCCACCCGCTAGGGGCAGATTATCTAACCATATTTACATCATACTGCTCACTTGCTCAGCCGGAGTAGTGAAGACTCTTTTGGCACTGAAAGGGTTAAGAGAATGGAGGCTTGCTTCATTTTACTGTCAATTCACTATGGATATTGGAGTTCAGTGACATGTGATGCAAAACCCAAACAACCAATCAGTCCCTCCTTCTCCTCCGGTCAAAGCCAATCCGCTTTCAGCAAAAGGGAGGAGCAACTTCCTGGTAGGCATAACCAAGCAAATTCTGATTTGGGATGCTCCATAAATATAACCTGCAGCCTCTATAAATAGAAATTCCAAGAATTATCTGAATAGAACAAAGGCCGGGATCTGCCCCAAATGCCCCGGCAGCTCCGGACCCCCTGTCACGTCCGGTTATTTGCAGAGAACTGACCAGCGAGACCCCCAACTCTCCCCTGGGCCTTTACTGATCAATGCCTGAACCCAATGCAATAGGAATGGCAGCATGATGAGACTTTATGGGGGTCTCTGGGGTAATAAGGGGGGGGACCGGTCTGAGCTTTAATGATAGCGGAAAGGTCACTTTGAATGAGCGTGGGGGTCCCCCCTTTCATACGCATTGTATGTTTGAGGGGCTCTCAGGTGCCGCTGCTATTCCACGCTGGGCTCGTGAGCTTTGAATGACTTCGTCCTTCCCTGAGATCATTTCAATCACGTTTAAGCATTTCAGGAAAGAATACTTTGTGTGAGAGGGTCACGGCGGGCTGGGAGAGAGACCCCCGGTCAGGTCTGCATCTTCTCTTCCCCATAAAGCTTTATGGTGGTCCGGCACCACGCCAAATTTCTAGAATGCCTTCTTGGCAGCGCAGGGGTTAATCGGACATTAAGAAGGCCATTATAATCATTCCTTTCAGAGCGGGTTAGCCAGGCGATCCATTAACGCCGGGCACGCCGTTCAGCTAATGCCCTTCTGTTAGATGAAGGCTGGGTGGAAATATTCCATCATGGAGCCTGCCGTGGCTCAGATGACTTACAGTAATTCCTTGACCTCATCAGCCGGGCGGAAGGAGAGATGAGAACCGGCTGGAAGGAAGTGAATTGATCATAACGGGGAACGACTCTGCTGGGAGGCAGAGCGGGGAGGATTAACAGCGAGACCTTCTTGGGATCAGCTGCGTGACCTTGACATTTGGGTAATTTACGCTGATGAAAGGTGTGAATGAGGTCATCTCCGTGACCTTTGATGCTACAAACAGATTCATGTCAAAGTTTCAGCTATTTCCTGACGGTTCCGGAACCCTCGTACATTCACAATATATAATGTATTACACGCGATCCCGCCGCCAATCATGCCACACCGGCCCCATCTCCGTACACATCGAGTCGCAGCGCTGCGGTTGCTGACACGTTTCCACGCACAGGGTCCAGAAACAACCCCCCCCGCGGCAGAATTCATGAACCCACCCCGATGAGAGAGTCGGGCCGGGGGGACGGCACCACCGGAGGGGGGCTGCGCCCGGAAGCTTCTAAAATAAACACGTTGGTAACCTTGTTTCATTGTAATAAATCGGCGTGCCTGTTCCTTTAAGGCCCCCCAGACATACGGACATTCCTTGCTGGTGGGGTGCAGGTCACAGAGGGAGAGGTCACTCACACCGCTCGGGGCCACATTCTTCTAACAGCGAATACCGGAAACATACGTGACTCCGAATCTGCTAATGAAAGGCAAACATTTATGTTACCCGGCATCCCTTGATCATGTCACGTTCTGACACATGATAATTCTATCCTGCTGTAGAGTGCAAGCTCTGGGGTCAACGGAGGCCACCCTGACAATATCCAGCACTACCCTGAGAAAGTTTCAGCCACGTGAGTCTCATTCCCGGCGGGTTTCCCGGATATAGATCGTCTCACAGGGATCTTTCAGTGAATCTGATCGTCTCTGATCAATGAGATCGATACATTTACAATAAATCGCCTTTCATTTCTCCTTCAGAATAAAGCAGCAGGAAGGGGTCCTCAACGCGTTTAATGCGGCCATAAATCTCCGCGCTTTACACGGATCCCTGACGGGACGACAATGACACCAAACGGTCCCTGGGGCCCCCGACCGCCATCCGGCCTTCACAGGCCTATAAACGGCAAATTAACTATAAATGAGCGAGATCTGGCAACCTGCTCGGCCGTAAGAGCAAAGCTATGAAAATCCACCCTTCCTGCACCCAATCCAAAAATGTGTTAAATAAGGGGAGACCACCGAGTCCTTATGGACATGACAGGCTCTTAGTGACATATCGCGCTTGTGAGTTTAACCCTTTGAGCTGTATGTTATGGGGCCTTTTCTGTATTTTACGATCAATTAATCGCATGTCTAAACATAAGGGCACGTTCTGCTCCATTCAGATCCTGACCCGTGGCTTCAGACATACCAAACACTATTAACCCTGCGTGTCCCATGAGAGCATCAAAGATTAGAAGATCGGTCTCATCCGGCCCCCGTCTAGTCGCCGTTTCTCCTGCTGTAAAGACTCGAACCTTAATCAGCCGTTGGTCTCGTCTTCGATTCATGAGCCGTATGTCTATCCCATGCATGTTTATTACCCTCACTGTATTACCTTCTACCACCTCTGCTGGGAGGCTGTTCCACTACCAACGTCTCAGTAAAACCTCCCTAATCAAGAGAGGAAGGTGTAGGAACACGGATTCATGCACAGCCTTTCTCACTGAGAATATTCCTCCAGGCTCACTACGGGCAAATAATCACCAGGGCCAGGAAATATATTTGTGTGTGGCGTCTGGCAGTGAAGGGGTTAATGCGGTGGGGGTATTACTGGCTTTTATCTGGGCAGCCCCCCATAAACCTCGGACTCTTCAGTAAATGCTACCGCGCTTCGCAGGAGAGGCTAGTGTGTCGAGTGGGGATCGGCCAACATTCTCTGCGCTGCGAAGCCAACGAGCGCCGCAGCCTCATAAAACGCTTTATATTGGAAGTGTGAATTAGGGCAGCGCGTATGAACGCTTTTTATTGAGCTGGTGTGAGACTGAGAAAATGTAGTTAAACTTCTACAGCCCCCCCCGGCATACTACCGGCTTCCTACAAATCAGAAGGTCTCCTGTGCCGAGCGTCTGAAACAAACACCCGTTTCATTGGATCGCAATCAGCTGCTTGATGGGGGGCGCCGGACCCTCGCTGGGTGAAGCGGAAGTACGGAGGTTTCTCGCATAAAGACCCCAACGCTGGAGCAACTATAATTATAATCGCAACTTTCTATTTCATCCGCGCCAATCCAGAACCTTAAGCGTCACAAATGAGACGCTGATGACAGGTCGGCCCCATCCGGCCCCCATCTAGTCGCCCGTTTCTCCTGCTGTAAAAACTCAAACCTTAATCATTTGTTGGTCTCGTCTTAGATTCAGGAGCCGTATGTCTATCCCGTGCATATTAATCCCCTCACTGTATTACCCTCTACCACTTCTGCTGGGAGGCCGTTCCACTTATCCACCACCTTCTCAGTAAAGCATAACTTCTTTAAGTTTTAACCAGGCCTCTAGTTTTAGATTCTGTCCTCTTCAGCATTTCTCCTCTTTTGAAATAAACGTCCCTCCTCTGTGTAGTTAAATGTCTCTCTCCTATCCCAGACATATTGAGATCCCTCAGAATCTCCTGTTAGGATTCCATTCAGGATCTCCTGAATGGTTAAGGGAAATAAAAATCTACATGCATACAATGAAAGATAATCCAAATCCACCGCATTTACACGGGATACGGCAGTAGGATGACCTGATGTACACTATATGGACACCTGACCATTACACCGACAGGGACTCTGATGACATCATCTCCTAAACACAGACATTAATATGAAGTCGGCCCCCCTTTGCAGATATAACGGCTTCCGCTCTTCCACAGGATTTTGGGGAGTTTCTGTGGGATTTTTGCCCGTTCTTCCAGTAGAGCGTCTGTGAGGTCAGGCGCTGATGTTGGATGAGACGCCCGGCTCGCAATCTCCGTTCCGTTTCATCCCAAAGGTGTGCGATGGGGTTGAGGTCGGGGTTCTGTGCGGCCGCTCAAGTTCTTCCTCCCCAACTCATCCAGCAATGTCTTAAAGTAGCTCGCTTTGTGCGCCGGGCGCAGTCATACTGGGATAGAAAAGGGTTTCCCCAAAAGGAAGCCGAGCATTGGCCAAAATGTCTTGGGATGTCCCCTTCAGCGCACCGTACAGAGCCCCGAGTCCCACAGAAACTCCCCAAAATCTTGTGGAACTCCGTCCCATTACAGCAGAAGCCGTTATATCTGCCCAGGGGGATGACTTCATGTTAACGTCTGTATTTAGAATGTGATTTCATCAAAGTTCCTGTTGGTGTAATGGGCAGGTGTCCCGATACTTTTGTCCATATAGCGTTTGTTCCAAGCAACGTGTGTAGAGGTTGATGAATGACAGGACTGGCGGGATGGGGGGGGTCACACGGACGCTGCGGGGGACCGTTTAACGGGGTCTTAAATCAGCATCCTGGGCCCACATTAAATGCCACCTACTCTTTCACTGCCTCTGAGCTGCAGCTCTGCTTTGGACCGGAATATTTTTCTCGTATATATTTTATTGAGAGGCGAGAAGATCTTAAATCCCAAACGTGCCGAAGGAGGAGCTGAAGCTGCAGAGGCTTAAGCTACTTTTCCCCGAAGCCGGTGATCACGGCTGGATGTTCTCCTCCTTGTCAGGAGATTAGAGCGTTCTCGGAGTTTTGCTTAGCTGTGATTCATACCACATTACATGCATCTGTCTCCAATAACCCGTGGCCCTTCCACCGACTCCAGAAATCCCCAACAGTTGTTAGAAAAACAGAGATTAAGAACAAGGTCTCTGTTTTAAATAAACCGCTGCCCTCTGCCCTAATCCTGGGCCCTACCCACTAAGTGGCCAAACCGCACAAGAGGATATGCAGAAAGAATCACTCAGTGGAAAGATACGGCAAGCCCGAGTAAGGGGGGACAGGGGGTGCAAAGCTTGCGCGGCTTCCTTTGGCTCCCCCCGGTTCTGATCCAAACACCAACACCCAGGTAGAACACTTAACCGGACCGGCGTCCGTCCCCAACTATCCCTGCAAACACCAGGCGGACTCCCTGCGAACAGCCCCAACGCACAACCCAGGGCCGTGACACAGCAGAAGTAAAGAGTTTCCAGCACACAAAGGGTGTTTGGGTTACCTTGCGAGTGTTAAATCCGTGACGTCCCTCTGTCATGGACCGGAGCGCAGGCTTTGACCGTAAAGCGCCCAACGGGGAGAACCGCAGCTGCGAATATCTACAGAAAGACGGGAAACAAATAAGAAGCGGGTTTGCACCTGGCGTTAAAAGACGCCGGCCAATTCCCCAACTGATCAAGGAGACTCCCTGACACCGCGCTGACAGCGGGACCCCCGCCCCCCCCCCCCCCGAAAATCAGCACCAGGAGGCGGAAGAACCCCCTGTGCGGCCGCCGGTGGCCAGATACCGCTCGTCAGGGGTAACAAGGTTTAACGTTACATCTGCAGCAGCACACAGCAGGTTTTAATAAGGGTTTAGCACTAAGATACGGATTTTATAATCATTCATATTTAAAAAATGCAGAAATGTCCAAAAACCTGCAAAAATACAACAACCTGATAAAAAAAACATAGAAACAGCATAATAATAATAATAATAATAATAATATTATAGAAATACCAATAAAACCAAAGCAGTGAAACGCTCTACATTCTCTTAGTTACAGTTCCCTCTGTCAACAATCACACTTTACTGAACTGCCAGAAATGGGGACTTTAATAATAAGGGGTGTGGTTAGAGGTGTGGCTGGGGGCGGGGCTTTCTGTAGACTTTTTGTGCGGCTTTGTGCCCTATTGCGGGGTATTTGTGTAACTGAGTGGGGCATTTAGAAGAAGAATAATGGGTTTATTTACCCCGTTTAATTTATAAAGCCGCTCCCTGCTGTTTCTATACACATTATCGGGGCTTTTAGGGCAGTAGAACCCTGCGATACCCTCATACCCAGCAAACATTCCGACCTCCTAGAAAAGAGGGGCATCAGGGGAGGAGAGAGGGGCAACAGAAGAGAAAAAGGGGCATTAGGGGTGGAGAGAGGGAGGACAGAAAGGCACTGGGGGAGGAAAGGGGGACACAGGGGTTTGAGGCCCAAAGAGGGACTGCCCAAACTAAACAGGGACACCAGGGAGGTATGAAAACTCCCCACTTAACCATAGCATTGTTATGTTGATCTTCAGAGAAAAGTTAATAAAACTGAAACTTTGTTCCAAAATGTTTCTGTTTCACTGCAGGATGCGAGCGAATACAACCTGCTCTTAATAATTGCATTTAGGAAAGCTTCCAGCCCCCACCTTCCCGAAGAGCTCTTTCCTCCAGGGGCTAATACACATTCTATTTAGAAAGTTTATGTGGTTTTGGAGCAGAGCCGTTTGTTAGAATTTCAAGCCTTTTTTTTTCCAGTACATATTTTTTATAAATAGGTCATCAATATTTGATATGTCTGGAAATTCTTTTCCCCCCATCTTGATGCGATGTTCGCCAAGCAAAAGAAAAATAACACAGATTGCTCCAGATCGCCGTTTAATCTGTTTCTGGCGTTCCGTAAAGACGTTTTCCCAGTGCGGTTATCTCCTACTGATTGTAATGTGTTTTTCCCTTCGATCCAGAAGGATTATGTTTAAAAATGAAGTGACCTTAAAGAACGAAAAGAAAAAAAAAACAAAAAACGCAGAGGCGAAAATTTGGAATGTTACGCGAAAATGTTGGGTTTAGGTTGTTTTGTAGAAAAGGAAAAGTAATTGTAACTGAGCGAGAAATCGATTTAAACACAAATCCAGTAGACTCAATTTTGAATTATTTTTTTTTTACAAACCTTTCAGATCTACGTATCGGTTCTGTGTTTATTCCCAGTTACAGACTGAGCTTCGCTCGCGGAAATTAAATTCATTTAGTTAGCGTCCTTCACGTTACAAACAAAAAAAGATAAATTACTTGTACGGCATTTCTCTATAGAATCGCTCGGCTGCACAGTAACAACGCTGGGTATATGGATATTATATACTCTCCCCAGTATAACTAATCCCGTCCTTATAACCCGTTATATCCTGTATATTCCTCATATTATATATTATATACTCTCCGCCGTATAACTAATCCCGTCCTTATAACCCGTTATATCCTGTATATTCCTCATATTATATATTATATACTCTCCGGCCGTATAACTAATCCCATCCTTATAACCCGTTATATCCTGTATATTCCTCATATTATATATTATATACTCTCCCCCCGTATAACTAATCCCGTCCTTATAACCCGTTATATCCTGTATATTCCTCATATTATATATTATATACTCTCCGGCCGTATAACTAATCCCATCCTTATAACCCGTTATATCCTGTATATTCCTCATATTATATATTATATACTCTCCACCCGTATAACTAATCCCATCCTTATAACCCGTTATATCCTGTATATTCCCATATTATATATTATATACTCTCCGGTCGTATAACTACTCCCGTCCTTATAACCCGTTATATCCTGTATATTCCTCATATTATATATTATATACTCTCCGGCCGTATAACTAATCCCGTCCTTATAACCCGTTATATCCTGTATATTCCTCATATTATATATTATATACTCTCCCCAGTATAACTAATCCCGTCCTTATAACCCGTTATATCCTGTATATTCCTCATATTATATATTATATACTCTCCGGCCGTATAACTAATCCCGTCCTTATAACCCGTTATATCCCTGTATATTCCTCATATTATATATTATATACTCTCCCCAGTATAACTAATCCCGTCCTTATAACCCGTTATATCCTGTATATTCCTCATATTATATATTATATACTCTCCCCAGTATAACTAATCCCGTCCTTATAACCCGTTATATCCCTGTATATTCCTCATATTATATATTATATACACTCCGGCCGTATAACTAATCCCGTCCTTATAACCCGTTATATCCTGTATATTCCTCATATTATATATTATATACTCTCCGGCCGTATAACTAATCCCGTCCTTATAACCCGTTATATCTTGTATATTCCTCATATTATATATTATATACTCTCCGGCCGTATAACTAATCCCATCCTTATAACCCGTTATATCCCTGTATATTCCTCATATTATATATTATATACTCTCCGGCCGTATAACTAATCCCGTCCTTATAACCCGTTATATATCCCTGTATATTCCTCATATTATATATTATATACTCTCCGGCCGTATACCTAATCCCGTCCTTATAACCCGTTATATCCTGTATATTCCTCATATTATATATTATATACTCTCCCCCCGTATAACTAATCCCGTCCTTATAACCCGTTATATCCCTGTATATTCCCCATATTATATATTATATACTCTCCGGCCGTATAACTAATCCCGTCCTTATATCCTGTATATTCTTCATATTATATATTATACACTCTCCGGCCGTATAACTAATCCCGTCCTTATAACCCGTTATATATCCCTGTATATTCCTCATATTATATATTATATACTCTCCCCCCGTATAACTAATCCCGTCCTTATATCTTGTATATTCCTCATATTATATATTATATATTCTCCGGCCGTATAACTAATCCCGTCCTTATAACCCGTTATATCCTGTATATTCCTCATATTATATATTATATACTCTCCGGCCGTATGACTAATCCTGTCCTTATAACCCGTTATATCCCTGTATATTCCCCATATTATATATTATATACTCTCCGGCCGTATAACTAATCCCGTCCTTATAACCCGTTATATCCTGTATATTCCTCATATTATATATTATATACTCTCCGCCGTATAACTAATCCCGTCCTTATAACCCATTATATCCCTGTATATTCCTCATATTATATATTATATACTCTCTGGCCTGTATAACTAATCCCGTCCTTATAACCCGTTATATCCTGTATATTCCTCATATTATATATTATATACTCTCCCCCCCGTATAACTAATCCTGTCCTTATAACCCGTTATATATCCCTGTATATTCCTCATATTATATATTATATACTCTCCGGCCGTATAACTATACCCGTCCTTATAACCCGTTATATCCTGTATATTCCCCATATTATATATTATATACTCTCCGGCCGTATAACTAATCCCGTCCTTATAACCCTTTATATTCCTCATATTATATATTATATACTCTCCGGCCGTATAACTAATCCCGTCCTTATAACCCGTTATATCCCTGTATATTCCTCATATTATATATTATATACTCTCCCCCCGTATAACTAATCCCGTCTTTATAACCCGTTATATCCCTGTATATTCCTCATATTATATATTATATACTCTCCGGCCGTATAACTAATCCCGTCCTTATATCTTGTATATTCCTCATATTATATATTATAATTATTATTATAAGAAAGTGGACGGAAGACACAATAGAAAGGTTATAACACGGTAAGAGATAAAGCATCAGAGAAAGAAGTTAAATCATTAAACCCCACTGAAAACCTCACTTAGAAAGCTTTCATTGGTAAAACTCCAGAATTTTATAACAAGAGCTGTAAACATGGCTTCTTCTCATTGTCATTTTGGGTGGAATGTCCTAAAAACACTGAAGATACGGGTGACATGAGAGCTCAATGCCACGGGGTGATGATCGCTTGTGGATCCCGAAGGAGGTGGTTTGATAAGACGAGGGCGACATGACGGATGAGGCGGTGAAGAATTTGCAGTCTGATGTTACTTTGTCTCAGGTGTCGGTCCAGCGCATGAGCGACAGGCTTATAAAAATGTTTGTAAAAACCCAGAAAGCCTACAATAGCTTCTCGCCGCCTGACGCTCGAGACAAAAGCCTTTGTCAGGAGGTGCGATAAGAGAAATGAAGGCTTCCTTGTTATCTGCGAGGGACAGCTCTCCGCTCGGCCTGCGGCGGATACATCACTTTACAGGTGGACGTCTCGCTGTTAATGACACCAGTCATCAGTGTTATTAATCGGCCGTGAGATTCCCGGCGAGCGTGCTGTTTGTCAAAGGAGTACTAAGGGACCGTCGGCAGCCGGGGAGGAAAAAGACTGTGTGCTTAAGAAGCTCCGCGTTTCAGCATCAATCTGCCCACCAGCTCATAAAGTCGAAGGCTCGATGAGGGATTGATAGCCGAACCTGGAGAGTTAACGCTTTCCTGCACCAACAATGCGTGTAAGACGAGGGGCCGCGGGCCACAGCAATGCTTTCTGTACCGGCAATCTGTCTCGTCACTCGTTTGGAGGGGAGACACACAATGTGAGGCAATGGAGCAGGAGGAGGGGGACGTTACACAGACACGTGCCCACCACAACTACTATCACCCCCTACCGCGCGGGGGCCGTGTGCCCACCACAACTACTATCACCCCCTACCGCGCGGGGGCCGTGTGCCCACCACAACTACTATCACCCCCTACCGCGCGGGGGCCGTGTGCCCACCACAACTACTATCACCCCCTACCGCGCGGGGGCCGTGTGCCCACCACAACTACTATCACCCCCTACCGCGCGGGGGCCGTGTGCCCACCACAACTACTATCACCCCCTACCGCGCGGGGGCCGTGTGCCCACCACAACTACTATCACCCCCTACCGCGCGGGGGCCGTGTGCCCACCACAACTACTATCACCCCCTACCGCGCGGGGGCCGTGTGCCCACCACAACTACTATCACCCCCTACCGCGCGGGGGCCGTGTGCCCACCACAACTACTATCACCCCCTACCGCGCGGGGGCCGTGTGCCCACCACAACTACTATCACCCCCTACCGCGCGGGGGCCGTGTGCCCACCACAACTACTATCACCCCCTACCGCGCGGGGGCCGTGTGCCCACCACAACTACTATCACCTCCTACCGCGCGGGGGCCGTGTGCCCACCACAACTACTATCACCTCCTACTGCGCGGGGGCCGTGTGCCCACCACAACTACTATCACCTCCTACTGCGCGGGGGCCGTGTGCCCACCACAACTACTATCACCCCCTACTGCGCGGGGGCCGTGTGCCCACCACAACTGCTATCACCCCCTACTGCGCGGGGGCCGTGTGCCCACCACAACTACTATCACCCCCTACTGCGCGGGGGCCGTGTGCCCACCACAACTACTATCACCTCCTACTGCGCAGGGGAGGTGTGCCCACCACAACTACTATCACCCCCTCCTGTGCGGCTTCCTGCGCGGGGGCCACGTGTGGATCTGATCATAGATCAGGGGATTAAATGGCCGTCAGGATCCCGCTGACGTGAAAGGCGCGTTTTATGGAGCGCCGTTAACATTAGCAGAGCGTGTAACGTGCGCCGGTTTTCCAGAGACCCCATAAACCCCCTCGCAGGCATCGTGGGGGGATTCGCTTTCCGGCTGCTGGCTCCGTTTTATAGTCGCTGTAAACAGGGAAACGCTAAAAACAAAAGGCAGCGACACAACCGACCTTTTATTTCTCCTATTTAAGTGACTGCTAATAAGGCCATAAAACATAGGAAATAGTTTATAAAAGCCCCAGATATATATATATATATATATATATATATATATATATATACGAACCCAGACCCTGCCGGCAGATCGGCCCCATCCCCATGCATGCTATTACCCTCTACCACTTCTGGTGGGAGGCTGTTCCACCTATCTACCACCCGCTCAATAAAATAAAACGTCCTTAGAGTACATGTAAGCCTTTGGACGCTCTGGGTTTTGGATTAAGGCCTCTTGTTCTTCCATTTCTCCCCTCTGAATTTATTATAATTATATACAGACAGTTGGGTGCACGTTAGCCTGCATCCTCCGCAGAGAAGCTCCCGGGACCCCAGCCTTGTTTCTCCGTCGGGTCGCTGGACGGGTTTATTGTAGAAAAATAACGCATTTTATTATTAACGCAGAAACCAAGAAAATCTCCGCATTCCTAGCAACGGACAACTCCTTGGAAACCGCCGGCCAAACGAGAACCGGGAGAGTAATCCGCATCCCAGCCAACGCTTCAGCCCTTTTCCGAAGAAGGGACCCAGAAGTCCTGGAACTTTCGTGTAACCAAAACACCTCGGTGTGAGTTTCGTTTTAGGCCAATAAAGGGGCGAAAACCCGCGGAGAGGCCAAGCTTTCCGCACGGCAGCGCAGGGGCAGCTGAGCTCTCTGCGAGTGGAATGAGCTCATGGAGGGAGAAACGTACGGAAAGATATGTCGCCTAAACGGGATGTAGGAACTTTTACCGCTCACGGCCTCTTCACGCCCCGCGAGCCGCGCCAGCGCAGGATTACCGCCTTATTACCCCAAACTCAAAGCCAAAAGTACGAGAAAGAACAGCGTGTTACCATTTGGCGCTGATGTTGGGCGGCGGATGCTGGGAACGTTATTAGGTTCCAGTGGTAGACAGATGGCTCAGGGGACAAATTATCCACCAAAACTGAGATGTACTTTCACCTGTGGTCAAGCACACCTCGCTGAACCGTTCACCTGTCTCAAAGCAGGAGCCGGACTCCTTCCGCAGAGGCTAGAGAATGACATTGACTGACCCTGAGAATCTCTCTGTCCTTCATAAACCCTGAAAACCCAACCAGGACAGCCAGTCTCTCTCCCTGGTGATGTCAGTAGCAGTAGTTACATGTGCCGGTGACCAGGGCCTGCACAAATCCTCTACACAGCCCAATAATCACAGCTGGCCATGCAGTTCTAATTCTATGAACCAGAAACGGCTCATACACCCGGGCCCAGGGCCCCCCGGCTTATCTACCCCATACGAGGGCAACTTCCCCAATAGAAATCTAGCCCTGAACTACATATATGTTTTAACCCTTGAAAGCCAAGAGTTCTGTCCAGGAATCGCCAAAGACTGCGAGGGGCCAAGACTGCCAGACACCCCCAGTAAATCCCACCATGCCAGACCATTAGAGCATGGAAAATTCCAACCGGCCCACCGACGCGACCCGTTCGTTACCGGTAACCGGGGCTTCTTACCGATCCACCTTTAGTGCCGGTCCAGCATTTTCACCTCTTCACAGATTTTGGGGCGGAATCACAATGTTTCTCCCGGCCCATTACCAATTCTGTCCCAATTACTTTATAACATCTTCTGGCCTGCTTTACCTGCAATAACTACAATTAACCCCATGAATGCTGGACTTGGTTGGTGGTGAATTCCTCATATTAACCGCCCTGACTGTAAAAAGAAATGGAATTATTCTGAATTGACATATCTCGCAAATTACTGGAATCTTTTACTAATGAAATCCCGACTTATTTATGGAACAGAAAGGCCGTCAGGTTTTCCGCGACCCGCTATTAATCCCCGGCTTCTCCCGCACAGAGCTCTGAAGTCTCTCCCTCATCTCACGTTGGAGGATGATCAGGGCCCGAGTAGCAGGACACCTAAACAAACGGCTGTGCGACTCCGTGCCTCGAAATGACAGAATACAGCCATTAAAAAGACATCAGGATCCGTCAGAAATCTCAGGGGAGGAAAAAAACAACCGTAAATAAATAAATAAATGGCAGCCAACAGCGCATGTAACTCAGAGACGTAACCTGTACGGTGATTAAGGTGATACCAGGGGGGGGGGGTTATTTCATGTTTTCCGATATGTTCCCTTCAGACCCCTCTCTGTACAGACCCCTCAGGGGCCCGAGATCTCCCGTGTTTGGTACCCAACTTTTAAAGCGGCAGTACCGTCGTGTTTTTACAGTGTCTCCCCCAGAGCTGCGAAACCCCTTTCCACCCGCTGTCTGCGCATGCATAGATACACGGCACGGCTGCCTGAGCTCAGGAGGCATCCTTCGAGGTCCATCGGGGACTGCAGAGAATTCCCAGATCCCTCACAAAATACAAAGCCCCCCGTTTCCATGGTAATCGTCACCCGTTTAGAATGTTCCATATTAATGCCGGCATCTCACCTGCTTACATTTATCTCTTCCTGTAATTATAAAGGGGGACCATATATAAAATCCCCCCCCCGGGCACGGGGCAGCTGGGGGGGGGGGATTTGCTTGCCGTGTTAGCCTCCGGCTCTCCTCGTCGTGTTATGAGCCACCATCAATCATCATACATTCTTCATACAAACACGCGTGGCCAACGCATTTCACTCTGGAGGTAATCTCTGCACACCGGCTGCTATGAGACTAGCTGAGCATGATAGGGGTTGTAATACAAGATACCCGTAGAGCTCACAATCACACAGCCACGTTGAGCCATGTTTCTGGGACGGAATAAGCCCAGAGTGCTGTTTACCGCTTATTATTGTGAATCGGGGGAATCAATAGGAGATTTTTCCTGTCACTGATTGGCTGCTTGAAGCAAGAATAGTAGGACCAAGGTGGGGGGGGTCCAACTTCTGTGTTGGAAGTACTCACAAAGCACTTCAATAAACTTCATTAAACTGTCCCTTTAAACAACCCCTCCATTCCACAAAAGCCACCCAGTTCTTTACTAGGTAAAAGAAAGCTTTACTGTACCGAGAGTGGTAGGTAAGTGGAGCAGACTCCCAGCAGAAGTGGTAGAGGGTAATACAGTGAGGGTAATAAACATGCATGGGATAGACATACGGCTCCTGAATCTAAGACGAAACCAACGACTGATTAAGGTTTGAGTCGTTACAGCAGGGGAAACGGCGGCTAGACGGGGGCCGGATGGGGCCGATCCGCCTGCGGGTTCTGGGTTTCTCTGTTGGCTGCAGGCACGTGTATGAAGTACAGGCGGCTGAATTAAAGCACACCGGCTGCGGCTCCGCATGTCGAGGCAGAAACTCCTGATTCCAAAACTAATAAAAGAACGCCCGTTAATAATTCAGGCGGATTCCACCAATCACGTCGCTCGTATCGTTTCATGTGAAGACATCGTGTAAATGAAACATATTTCCGCATTTATGTCGTTTCTAAGACTGTATTTACAGTCACGTTGGCATTAATAGATTTTTAACCATTTAGCTGCCACAGAGGTTGCTGACCAGCACAAAACCGTTAAAAAAAACAAAAAACCTCTAAATTCTGACTCAGAAGTAATTTCCTCGATAAATCGCAGAAGCGTCTCGGGTTCCCGGTGGATCTCACCTAGAAATCAGTCATCACCTCTGCGGAGGAGCCACGAGCTACGAGGAGCTTAATGTGGCTTTACTTGTCGTCTTAAACAGGGCATTATCCAGCAGAACAATGATTCTGGTTGGCGGATCACGTTTCAGACCAAAAGATCTTTTTGAAAAATGCATTTTATTTGCCGAGGGGATGCGGCATGGTCCGTAAAAGCCAACATGTTAGTCCTCCCCGTTTAAGAGCAGAAATCCCAGGGCCCCGGCGTTACCGGTCATTCATCACGGCGTAAATATCCGGTGTCTTGCCCACAAACATGCGCGCGGGAATGAAAGAAGCCGAGGTGCAGAATAAAGCGCTCTGTGAGCAATGACCTTCGCAGCCGCCCCTCCAAGGTCAGCGCGGGAACCGGGTTAGCAGATACTAAGCGGGAGCCCGTGGAGCCTCGCTGCGCATGAATCTGACCTCTGACCTTCCCGAAAACGTAGGATGAGAGCAGAGAGACGCAGCGCAGGCAGCTCTCGGGGTTCCATCCCGGCTCCGGCAGACCCCGGCAGGGTCCCGCCGCCCCCCGGGTTTCGGACTTACAGAGGTTGTAGTTGGTAATAAAACGTTCCTCCGCTTTCTGTGGCCGCCGCGCAGGTGCGTTTGACGGTCATTTAAAGATTGCTCTTAAAAAGCCGGGGGGTGCGGCGGCCCCCCAAATCCACACAGATGGGAGAGCGAGGCCCGTATCGTTCCGACATGTAAGGCTAGGAGGCCGTCTGTCCCGGGGGTGTCGCGCGGGGGCCGCCGGTGCTAATCACATTCGGCACATTGGGTATGTAAACGAGTCTATTAGCCGGGCGCCGAGCCATCGCTCCCTAATAAAGGCTAATAATAAACGCTAACGGATTCCGGGGAGAATTATATGACTTTACTCTGCGTTAATTCGTCTTCCGAGAAGCCTGAAATCACTGAAATCCTACAATATTCCGCGCGGGGGGGGGGGGGGGGTTAGCGACTTCCGCAGATATTCTACTTCTGTCTGTAACCGGATGGGAAATATTCAAGATTTGTGTTAAACAGCCATAAAAATAACGCCGACCACCTTTACAGCCCCGGGAAGGGCAAGAAAACAAATGGCAGCCTTCTTCGCACACGGCGTGTCCCGGTGTCTGTGTATTAGGAGGGGTGAGGGTCCCGGTGTCTGTGTATTAGGAGGGGTGAGGGTCCCGGTGTCTGTGTATTAGGAGGGGGTGAGGGTCCCGGTGTCTGTGTATTATGAGGGGTGAGGGTCCCGGTGTCTGTGTATTAGGAGGGGTGAGGGTCCCGGTGTCTGTGTATTAGGAGGGGTGAGAGTCCCGGTGTCTGTGTATTAGGAGGGGTGAGGGTCCCGGTGTCTGTGTATTAGGAGGGGTGAGGGTCCCGGTGTCTGTGTATGAGGAGGGGTCCGTGTCCTGGTGTCTGTGTATTAGGAGGGGGCGCATGTCCCGCCCCGGCGTCTGTGTATTAGGAGGAAATCCCCGTCACAATGTACTCTGCGTAGTCGGCGTGGCTGAGACCCGTCACCAGCATAACCCATTAACTGGCCACACAAGCCCACGGCTCGGATATCCTGCGCTGAACATGCGCGTTCTCACAGACAGATCTATTGCAGTATAAGGAGTAGGTAGAAATACCGCACATTATCCTGAATGGCAATGCTCTCCCTCAGTATATGAAGGGTTAATCAGTGGTTGTCATATTCCGTATATAATACATTCCAATCACACGCCTGTCATAACACCTAAAACCGCGAAAACGCCCGATCTCCGAGCCCTTACGGAAAAATCACCTCTCTAATGCAGAAAGTATGACATCATCACTACATTCTGCCTAAAACCACCGCTCTCCCGGTAGGAGTATCGGACCCCCTCTCAGTATCGGATCCCCTCGGTATCAGACCCCTTCTCGGTATCAGGGACCCCCTTTCTGTATCGGACCCCCTCTCGGTATCGGACCCCCCCTCGGTATCGGACCCCCCCTCGGTATCGGACCCCTTCTCGGTATTGGGGACCCCCTCTCAGTATCGGGGACCCCCTCGGTATCGGACCCCCTCTCGGTATCAGTTTGTTATGGTGTCAGACGGACATCGTAAGTAACCCGTTCCCTCCCGAACCCGTCGGCCCTCACCGATCCGCCATTTGTCTCGCGTTCTCCGTTCGTTGGTTCTCCGAAGAGTTTCCGTATTAATTCCGTCTCCGAGATGATATTATTTCCATGCATCAAATCACTAATTAATCCGCTCCGCGGGACGCACTCCGGGGGGGCCCGCCTGATTATTCCAAATGAATTTTTAAAGATTTCAATTAATTTCGCATCCGCATTACAAATATTTCTGCCGTATTGCGGGCGTCCTTACAAAGCATTTCCTCGCTTTACAGAGCAGAAGTGAGGCCTCATTTACTAACGAAGGAACGCGGGCAATATATCCAGAGCGTGACAGCGCATTAACCCCGTAGTGTAAAGGCTGGTGGTGGGCGACAGTAATATTACACCCCGCAGTATTATTACACCCGACGGTAGTATTACACCCCGCAGTATTATTACACCCCGCAGTATTATTACACCCAACGGTATTATTACACCCCGCAGTATTATTACACCCGACGGTATTATTACACCCCGCAGTATTATTACACCCGACGGTATTATTACACCCCGCAGTATTATTACACCCGACGGTATTATTACACCCCGCAGTATTATTACACCCGACGGTATTATTACACCCCGCGGTATTATTACACCCCGCAGTATTATTACACCCGACGGTATTATTACACCCCGCAGTATTATTACACCCGACGGTATTATTACACCCCGCAGTATTATTACACCCCGCAGTATTATTACACCCGACGGTATTATTACACCCCGCAGTATTATTACACCCGACGGTATTATTACACCCCGCGGTATTATTACACCCCGCAGTATTATTACACCCGACAGTATTATTACACCCCGCAGTATTATTACACCCGACAGTAGTATTACACCCCGCAGTATTATTACACCCGACGGTATTATTACACCCCACAGTATTATTACACCCGACGGTATTATTACACCCGACGGTATTATTACACCCCGCAGTATTATTACACCCCGCAGTATTATTACACCCGACGGTATTATTACACCCCGCAGTATTATTACACCCGACGGTATTATTACACCCTGCAGTATTATTACACCCGGAGATCAGGGGCCAGGCTGAGATAAAAGATTCATGAATACTTTCTCCCATCCACAGCGTACGTCAGGGAAATGCAATCTGTGGCTCATTCATTCACAGCAGTTTTTTTGCACATGTTCAGATGACATCATATAATTTGCCAATTGAATGCAGAATGAAGACCAATGGTATGACATAATTTTATCTGAATAGATCATAGGCTCCCTTTGGTAAAGTGTTACTGGGTGAACTACAGCGAGTTATATGCAAATGTTATACCGGTGCAAAGTTTGAAGAGTGGTCTAATAACCATAGCAACCAACCAAAACATTACACTGGTTGCTATGGTGAGAACACCACTTTTCTAAGGTATCACATTATAAAAAATACTGTCTTCAAAAAAACCTTATTACACCAGATTCTTTGAGCAACAAGTCTCAGCATCCGCCTAATACCCCAACAGTTACCCCGCAAGGGCAGATTTGATCTCCTACATACCATTAACAATTCATTAAGTCTCTCTGTATCATTATTACCCCAGTGACAGACACCCCACCAGCTGGCAATGAGTGGGTTAAATGAGCGGCAGACTGTCACTACTTCTGTATTAATAATTCAAATAATCAATGGGTCCGGTGGGCCGCTGTCTGTGGCGACGCGGGGGGCTCGGGGGGGGCTCGCTATTCCCTGTAACTGAGCTGCATATACAGAACGCGATCGGGTTACAGCGGCTCCGGCTCGGGGCAGATCAGCAAATCCACTCCTGATTTTTCTCCGAGGAGACACTTGGTAATGGGCGCGCGTGGGACTGGGAATGATGGCATGAAGCCGCGTTCTTGGAGTTCCGGGGATACTGATGGTTATTTTCAGCACGTCCCTTTCGTATCGTAAGGTTTTTGTGCTAATTCTCCGTAAACCGCCCCGGAAAACGATCCCACAGATCCACGGAGACGCGTCCGCGAAGCCACGAGACGTTCCCACGCGGGAAATGAGCCCCACGTCTGTCTAACCAACGCGGCTACAACACTAAAGGCCTATTCACTAAAAGACAATCCAACCGCTAACTCAACAAATAAAAGACGGAAACATCACCAGAGACCGCCAGGGAGACTACAGACCACCATGTCGTACAGAGGGTCTTCTAACACGTCATTTTTCATACGAGTTAAATAACACACGGGACTGAACGCACGGAAGCCGCCTGCCCTCAATCATAATTAAACTGCCAATAAAACAAGTTACAACTGTACAGCGCCCCGGAATATGAGAGCGCTGTATAAATGAACGCACATTCATTGCAGTCTGTTAAGAGGAGGCGTTTGGGGGAATCATGAGAAGCCCCGATCTGTTATTCGAAATATTTTCAACATCGCTGCATTTTTATTTTTTTTTTAATAGTACCAATACATAGACTTTCATGTATTTTTATATAAAAAGGATATATTATATACATTACGATATATACATTATATACATTGTTATAATATATGTTATATACATTATTGTAATATTTAAATGATATACATTGTTATTATATTGATACATTTCTGCCGGTGACAGGCCCTGGACCGTGCGTGGCTCACTAGCCCATCTTGTTCATTGGTAGCCCCCGAAGAGTTTGGCTGCACTCGCCGGGAAGCAGCGCTACTGGTTTCCCGCTGGTAGTATTTGCAGTTACTGGCCACGCGGTAATAATGGTAATAAATCATAATTCTCTTCTATTACTTTCAGAATCGCGCCCATCGCTTGTTAGCTGAAATGTAGACTTTTTTAAGTATATATTTCTGTTGGCGGCCCGCTGGACGTCATATTAACAGAATTATTCATGAATAGAATTACTTGCAGAATATTAGACTTTCGTCTCCCTCGTCTACATCTCCGGCATATTATATCATATATAAGATATATATGGAACCGGCAGGCAGATACACTGTATATATGACCCCGATCCGGGGTTCATTAACACGCCGCCTGCACGTACGTTTTATCAGAGGTAGCGTCCCATCTCCCCCAAGACCCCCGACTGCCCTCGGTTTTTTCCCCGGCACCTGGATAGAGGCAAAGCCAGAGGACGAGCCCTCAGCATCTGGCACCAGGGCAGAGAAAATCAATTAGGACACAGATTCCCCCGATTACCGAGTTAAAACGACGTTACTTACAGAAAACGCTCTGCTTTATCCCCTCAGATCTCTGCAGGGAGAATCGAAATGAAAATCCACAAAGTTTTTTTTCGTTTTCAGTTCTGTATAAAAGCTGCTTCTTCTAGTGTCTGGTTGCAGCAGAGCAGAGGATGCACTAGAAGGAGCGGACGCGGGGCGACGGGTCCTTTAAATCCCCAGCCCCGGAGAATGATTGATGAATCCTTCCTGGGCCCATCTGAATTCAAAAGAGTCTGTAAGGAGATTAGAGGCATGTGACCCTCATTCAGGGGGCCGTGGAATGTACTCAGGGGTCACAGATCCGCAACATGAATAATACTTCTTACCACATTCCCTGCGGCAACTTGTGTCTGTTAATGGAGACCAACAAAGCCTGTCTAATGCCGGCCCCAGTCTGTACACAGCGTGGAAAATACATCCATGATAATCTAAACATCCAATCACAATACTAAAGGCCGGCACACGCCCATACAATAATAATTATTATTACTACGAGTATTATCAATAGTAATACATTTAAATAATAATAAATGTAAATAATGCTCAAGATGTAACTATGTCACAAAAGCCTCAATCACAGCCCGAGTCTGCGCGGGGTGTGTAATATTCAGATGCACATTATAACGCCATGCAATAATATGCATATGAACCATATAATAACGCACATTTCATTACAATTAAACATCTGTTAATGTTTTCATATCCAATAAAACGCGTGTCCAAAATATTTAATATTACAGAAAATTACAAATCTATTATTATGACCTTTTATTTATATAGCGCCAACAATTCCTGCAGCACAAAACCAGAACAAACCGATACGTTAGGTGGAGAGGGCTCGGCTCGTGAGCTTACGATCTAAAATGAAATGTGTCGAGTAAGCACATAACGTCATTCGTGGCAGGCTATGACAGCACGGTAAATCTTTGATGAATGTGCGCACGGTTGCCGTGCCGTTTCCATCCACGCGGTCTCGTAAGAGATATCTGGACAGACAGATGCAGCCGTCTAGTCAATCATTGAGCAGTTGAAATTCTGTATCTCTGTCCTTCGCTTTCAGCCGTAATAATGAATACATTTCATTTATTAACAGAAGACGCATTTCTATCAAGAGAAAGCTTTCTATCCTCTCCCCGGTTAATGAATAACCCCCCATTCAGATGAATATTGAGGCGTCTGACACAAGGGGTAATAGAATCAGATACTGATGGCGCGTCCGTCACATCTACTGTCCGGAACTCAACGAGCCAAAAACCCTTTTTTTTGTGCAATTACTTTCCGTATGGAAGACTGAAAAGTTTCCCGAGCGTCACCCCAAAACCCAACGCCCCCCCCCGTCCCCAGGGCTGCTGCTGGCCTGTCCTGGGAGATGGATGGGGAGAGATCCAGAGAGCGTATGAGAGGACGGGGAGCGCGCAGCTTTAATAGCTCTGTCACTGATAAATATTTAACCGGCTTTTAGTCCTGAAAATCCCTAAATGTGGACAGCATGAACGGCTCTCACAATCCTCACTTAGAGGGGGTTAGGGAGAGGCCCAATTCACTGATATCAGGCAATCAGCGAGGCTGGGGGTCTGGATTACCTCAGAGGGGCCTCAACCTCTTTACTGTGAAATGTAAAATGAAATGCCCCCCCCCCACGCACGCACGGGGAGAGGGTTCCGCCAGCACTGGCAATCAGCTCTAAACCTTCCTCCACCGCAACACTCACAATGCTCGGGCATCAATATAACCTTAAACAAAAACTCATATTCCGGAGAGCTGCCATACCGTCTCTGAGCACCGGCGAGCTGCCATACGTCTCTGAGCACCGGCGAGCTGCCATACGTCTCTGAGCACCGGCGAGCTGCCATACCGTCTCTGAGCGCCGGCGAGCTGCCATACCGTCTCTGAGCGCCGGCGAGCTGCCATACCGTCTCTGAGTGCCGGCAAGCTGCCGTACCGTCTGAGCGCCGGCGAGCGAGCTGCCATACCGTATCTGAGCACCGGCGAGCTGTCATACCGTCTCTGAGCGCCGGCGAGCGAGCCGTCATACCGTCTCTGAGCACCGGCGAGCTGCCATACGTCTCTGAGCACCGGCGAGCTGTCATACCGTCTCTGAGCGCCGGCGAGCTGTCATACCGTCTCTGAGCGCCGGCTAGCTGTCATACCGTCTCTGAGCGCCGGCGAGCTGCCATACGTCTCTGAGCACCGGCGAGCTGTCATACCGTCTCTGAGCGCCGGCGAGCTGTCATACCGTCTCTGAGTGCCGGCGAGCTGCCGTACCGTCTCTGAGCGCCGGCGAGCGAGCTGCCATACCGTCTCTGAGCACCGGCGAGCTGTCATACCGTCTCTGAGCGCCGGAGAGCTGTCATACCGTCTCTGAGCGCCGGAGAGCTGTCATACCGCCTCTGAGCGCCGGCGAGCTGTCATACCGTCTCTGAGCGCCGGCTAGCTGTCATACCGTCTCTGAGCGCCGGCGAGCTGCCATACGTCTCTGAGCACCGGCGAGCTGTCATACCGTCTCTGAGCGCCGGCAAGCTGTCATACCGTCTCTGAGTGCCGGCGAGCTGCCGTACCGTCTCTGAGCGCCGGCGAGCGAGCTGCCATACCGTCTCTGAGCACCGGCGAGCTGTCATACCGTCTCTGAGCGCCGGCGAGCTGCCATACGTCTCTGAGCGCCGGCGAGCGAGCCGTCATACCGTCTCTGAGTGCCGACGGCCGAGCTGCCGTACTGTCTCTGAGCGCCGGCGAGCTGTCATACCGTCTCTGAGCGCCGGCGAGCTGTCATACCGTCTCTGAGCGCCGGCGAGCTGTCATACCGTCTCTGAGCGCCGGCGAGCTGCCATACGTCTCTGAGCACCGGCAAGCTGTCATACCGTCTCTGAGCGCCGGCGAGCTGCCATACCGTCCCTGAGCACCGGCGAGCTGCCATACCGTCTCTGAGCGCCGGAGAGCTGTCATACCGCCTCTGAGCGCCGGCGAGCTGTCATACCGTCTCTGAGCGCCGGCTAGCTGTCATACCGTCTCTGAGCGCCGGCGAGCTGCCATACGTCTCTGAGCACCGGCGAGCTGTCATACCGTCTCTGAGCGCCGGCGAGCTGTCATACCGTCTCTGAGTGCCGGCGAGCTGCCGTACCGTCTCTGAGCGCCGGCGAGCGAGCTGCCATACCGTCTCTGAGCACCGGCGAGCTGTCATACCGTCTCTGAGCGCCGGAGAGCTGTCATACCGTCTCTGAGCGCCGGAGAGCTGTCATACCGCCTCTGAGCGCCGGCGAGCTGTCATACCGTCTCTGAGCGCCGGCTAGCTGTCATACCGTCTCTGAGCGCCGGCGAGCTGCCATACGTCTCTGAGCACCGGCGAGCTGTCATACCGTCTCTGAGCGCCGGCGAGCTGTCATACCGTCTCTGAGTGCCGGCGAGCTGCCGTACCGTCTCTGAGCGCCGGCGAGCGAGCTGCCATACCGTCTCTGAGCACCGGCGAGCTGTCATACCGTCTCTGAGCGCCGGCGAGCTGCCATACGTCTCTGAGCGCCGGCGAGCGAGCCGTCATACCGTCTCTGAGTGCCGACGGCCGAGCTGCCGTACTGTCTCTGAGCGCCTGCCATATCGTCTCTGAGCGCCGGCGAGCTGTCATACCGTCTCTGAGCGCCGGCGAGCTGTCATACCGTCTCTGAGCGCCGGCGAGCTGTCATACCGTCTCTGAGCGCCGGCGAGCTGCCATACGTCTCTGAGCACCGGCGAGCTGTCATACCGTCTCTGAGCGCCGGCGAGCTGTCATACCGTCTCTGAGTGCCGGCGAGCTGCCGTACCGTCTCTGAGCACCGGCGAGCGAGCTGCCATACCGTCTCTGAGCACCGGCGAGCTGTCATACCGTCTCTGAGCGCCGGCGAGCGAGCCGTCATACCGTCTCTGAGTGCCGACGGCCGAGCTGCCGTACTGTCTCTGAGCGCCTGCCATATCGTCTCTGAGCGCCGGCGAGCTGTCATACCGTCTCTGAGCGCCGGCGAGCTGTCATACCGTCTCTGAGCGCCGGCGAGCTGTCATACCGTCTGAGTGCCGGAGAGCTGCCGTACCGTCTCTAGTCAATATCCATCCTGCTCAGGTTCTTAACCTGCGTTATACAGACCTTGCTGGGTTGTGTCCAATAATTTCTTGCCCTCTCCTTGATCCCAGTATGAAGCACGAGGCCGGCAGGAATGAATGCCCTCTTTATTGAAGTCTCGGCAGTTTTCTCGTTGCAGTCAGAAGACATGCTGTGGGCCATTTGATGTTGCTGTTCAGAAACAGGCTTTTATGGCAATAACACTGAGCCGGCAGCCGCTGCGTTGCCTTTTTTGAATCGTAAATGGCCTTTGAAACATCGGAGACCAAAAAAAGGGTCTTCTGGATGGGCAACACATTGGTTACAGCCCCCTCTGCGCAGAGAGAATTATTCTGCTTCACCAGCGTGCCAGCCCGGGGTTAATGAGCTAAAATCTACCACAACTTCATGGGATGAATTTGGCTGGGTTCTTTTGTATCTGGACGGAGACGCTCTCAGCAAAATGAAAAACTAAACTATATATATATATAAATATATAAAAAACACTAAGATCTCAACATCTACTGTACAGCTTGCCAGAAAGCTATAGGGGATGGGATACTATTTAACAGTTCTATTTTTTATTTCAAGAATCTAAAACTAGAGGGTTCAGATAAGGTGGTAGACAATTGGAACAGCCTCCCAGCAGAAGTGGTAGAGGGTAATACAGTCAGGTATTAAACATGCGAGGGATAGACATACGGCTCCTGAATCTAAGACGAGACCAACGACTGATTAAGGTTTGAGTCTTTACAGCAGGAGAAACGGGGGCCGGATGGGGCCGATCTGCCGGCGGGTTCTGTGCATCTATGATGGTTGTCCTCTCTTCTGTGTACATTTTTGGTCAGCGCGGGGAGGCTCTCCGGTCGCTGCTATGTATTTGGTTCAGAGGCTCTATAACTGTTTTGGAGCCATTGATCCGGAATGTTCTTTAGTCACTTTGCTGCTTTCATTCCAATGTGGGCCAAGTTACTGTCACAGCCCCGTTCAGCAAAAACAGCATTACAGTTACAGGAACGGACCCCAAAGGCAAGGTCTGGATTCAGCGTTCCCAGCTTGATCTGGAGCTGGAAGAGACGCACGGGGCGAGAAGAGCCCAGCTGAGGGCAATTACAATGTTTAACAATGGAGAATCCTCCCTCCACCTGCCTTTAAATGCCAGAGGAGGGCCGGGGCATGTTAGTGGCCCCCGGCCCATTGACTATAAGTAGGGGGTGTCTGACAGACAGCAGAGGCTGGTAGTTACTGGCGGATATTCGGGGGGTTATTGTATCTGTACTGGTTTTTAACATTTTAGTACAGATTTTTTTTACCGGTTTTTATGGTTTTGCTTTTTGTTGTTAAAGAGGAACGAGCCACACGGCCAATGATTGCGCGTCAGATCGGAGGGGAACCGCGTTATTATTCCGCGCACGGATAAAAACACTGTATTTTGGAAATAAAACCCCAAAGTATTCTACTAGATGCGACAACAAAAGAAAAAGGGACTTATTTGAGGTTCTAGGCATTTTTTGATGTTTTTGCTGCTGCTTTCACAGAAATAAATCAATAAAATTTACACATAAACTTCACAGAGTGCGGAGATCACTTTTGAAAGTTTTTACTATATTTGTGCTAAAAGATGTCAGCCGGCCGGCTTCCCGCGCGGTGTCTCCAGCCTCGTCTCCTAAACACGTTAGGAACATGTAAAGAGCTTTTCGAGGTTGGTTCCCCGCAGAGCTTACAATCTAATGGCATCATGCCGGGGGCTTTTCTTCACTAGAAGAGTCGGCTTTTGGGTATAATTCCGTCTGCCCACAGCTTGCTTACAGCTAGGATTTTGCAATATTTTTTAATTAAGCGACATAATTAAGATGCGGCCCCTTAGGAGAGCAGTTCTAATAACCAACGGCTTGCGTCTGGAGTTCTGAAAGAACATTGTGCTTCTGGGGCAGGCTGTCGTCGTTTCAGGGGCCAAGCGGTGGACAGAGGGGGACGTTGGGACCTATAGCTTTTGGGGAGCTATTTGCGCTTAATCCATATATTCAAGGGATCCGACGAGACGAGAATTGACAGAGTAAGACAAACGGTACATTAGGTGGAGAGGCTCGGCCAGCAAGCTTACGATCTTAAGGATTACACAAAAAAACATAGAATTTCCAGATACAATATTTTTCTCTTTTTTCCGTGAATCCTCCCTGAATCCTCTTTCCCGCAGCCTCTGATCCTTGTTTGTTAATCAGTACAGATATTGAGGGATTGGCACTCTACGTACGGAGAGTCTCGGGACAAATCGGCCAAAACCGACCGCAGGAGGTCCAGGAAACAAAAATATAAATAAATGGGCACACGATGCGATGGACGGACTTAATTGCTGCATAATCACGGCGTGCGTAATAAGTGAAATCCAATTACGATGTTCATCCCCCTATTTATTATATTAGGCGGAATTCACTGGTTTTATGAGCTGTGACACCGGCAGAGATCGCAGTCGTCGGCGTTATTTAACTCGTTGCCGCCGGAGGGGCCTGGCACGGCCCTGCCAATCACTCCCAATTTGCCAGCCTCGTTACTCCGGTAAATTGATGACTTTATTGTGCGAGATGATGATAGGGGATGCGATCGCGCATCCCAGGCGCCCGGTGGCCAGCAGGGGCTCGGGAGAGGACTCTGCGTGGCTTATGAGCCGTGAAAGCCGCGAGCCCCGAGGCCATCGGCATGAAGTCGGCGGCTGAGACGGAGCAGAATGTTTTGTGAGCTCGGAATGTAACATATTTACTGCGCTTTGTTTAATGGACTAATTGGCTTGGAAATGATTCAAAACGCCCGCGAGGCGTCTGCTCCAAGAACTGCTTTACAGCTTCTAACAAAAGTAAACACGCATAACTGCGATATATGACTGTACCGAGTATAACCCAGCACCGAGTATAACCGAGCATAACCCAGCACCAAGTATAACCCAGCACCGAGTACCCAGTATAACCGAGTACCAAGTATAACCCAGCACCGAGTACCCAGTATAACCAAGTACCGAGTATAACCCAGCACCGAGTACCCAGTATAACCAAGTACCGAGTATAACCCAGCACCGAGTACCCAGTATAACCAAGTACCGAGTATAACCCAGCACAGAGTATAACCCAGCACAGAGTATAACCCAGCACAGAGTACCCAGTATAACCAAGTACCGAGTATAACCCAGCACCGAGTATAACCGAGCATAACCCAGCACCAAGTATAACCCAGCACCGAGTACCCAGTATAACCAAGTACCGAGTATAACCCAGCACCGAGTACCCAGTATAACCAAGTACCGAGTATAACCCAGCACAGAGTATAACCCAGCACAGAGTACCCAGTATAACCAAGTACCCAGCATAACCCAGCACAGAGTACCGAGTATAACCCAGCACTGAGTATAACCCAGCACAGAGTATAACCCAGCACAGAGTATAACCGCTGGCCTCCAAGCCACCTATACCTCCTCAGCAGCTGGAATGTAACTCCTATCAGTCTTACACAGAGGCTACAGTTTGCCAGCTTTTCTGCATTTCATGAAGCTCAAAATATTTATATACAGTGTGTGTGTTTGTATATATATATAGTATATGCAGTCAAGACACTTGGCAGGTACTGTCATTCCCCGTTTTGGATCAGGATTCAGGTGGATCTCCAGCCGTTGTATTGAGAAGGATTTATTTCCAGCCCGCTTTATTTCGCATTCTCGTGGCTGGTGTGAGGAGGGTTTGTGGTTTGAGTTGATAAATAATAAGATTATACTTTTGCGGATTGTTGGGGATTATGAGATCGGAGGATTAATAACACGCCGAGTAATGGCATTTATACGCATGTTAAGATCTAATGCCCCAGGATTTTGCCCCCCTGAACGTCCCTCGCTATGAGCATAAAGAGACCAACGGACTGTACATTTTCATACGACAATGATAAATTTATACGATGAAAATGTTCATTATAAAAATAAAACGTCCCCTAGACTTTTTCTTACAGTTTGTGGATATTTAGGAAAATGATGAACGCCCGACAGAGGTGGCGGCCGGACGACGGCCAGCGCTGGGCGCCGGGCTGGAGAAGCGTGTATAGAATATAAAGGCTCTGCTGCATGTCCGGAGGAACCGGCAGGGTCCATAAATATCTGACAAAACTTCTCAGAATTATCTTTTTTAAGGGGAAAAAAATCTGAATAATGAGAGAGATTTATGGCGCCCTTTCCTGGAAGCCGGCTCAAAAGCTTATCCCAGCGTTCAAACTGATTTTCACAGCGCGGATCACATTCTGTGAGCGTGCCGAGTGCCACTCGCTGGGGGGCAGCCTGGGAGTTACCCCCACTGCACGAGAGGACCGGCCAGCTGCCGATGTATTTATACCCAACCGGGGTAACCGACCCAAATCCATCAGCTTAGTACAGAAAGCTCTCTTTCTAACATACATCTTATAGATACATTGAATATAAATATATACACACACACCGATATATATATATATATATACACACACACACACACACCGATATATATATATATATATATACACACACACACACCGATATATATATATATACACACACACACACACCGATATATATATATATACACACACACACACACACCGATATATATATATATACACACACACACACCGATATATATATATATATATACACACACACCGATATATATATATATATATACACACACACACACACACCGATATATATATATATATATATACACACACACACACACCGATATATATATATATACACACACACACACACCGATATATATATATATATATACACACACACCGATATATATATATATATATACACACACACCGATATATATATATATATATATATATACACACACACACACCGATATATATATATATATACACACACACACACACCGATATATATATATATATACACACACACACACCGATATATATACACACACACACACACACCGATATATATATATATACACACACACACACCGATATATATATATATACATATATATATATATACACATACACACCAATATATATATATATACACACACACACAACGATATATATACACACACACACCGATATATATATATATATATATATACATATATACACACACACACACACCGATATATATATATATATATATACACACACACACACACACACACACCGATATATATATATACACACACACACACCGATATATATATATATACATATATATATATATACACACATACACACACCGATATATATATATACACACACACACACACACACACACACACCGGTATATATATATATATATATATACACACACACACACACACCGGTATATATATATATATATACATACATATACCGATATATATATATATACATACACACACACCGGTATATATATATATATATACATACATACACCGATATATATATATATACATACACACACACACGGTATATACCGTATTGGCTCGGATATAGGCCGCCCCCGTATATAGGCCGCACCCTAAAAGTTTGGTGCTTTTTTAAAGAAAACGTTTTTTTCTTTAAAAAAGCACCAAAGAAACATGCTGCCACTCTGTCCCCCCCCCCAGATACGCTGCCACTGTCCCCCCCCGAGATATGCTGCCACTCTGTCCCCCCCCCCAGATACGCTGCCACTGTCCCCCCCCCGAGATATGCTGCCACTCTGTCCCCCCCCCAGATATGCTGCCACTGTCCCCCCCCGAGATATGCTGCCACTCTGTCTCCCCCCCCAGATTTGCTGCCACTGTCCCCCCCCGAGATATGCTGCCACTCTGTCCCCCCCCCAGATATGCTGCCACTGTCCCCCCCCCAGATATGCTGCCACTGTCCCCCCCCGAGATATGCTGCCACTGTCCTCCCCCCCGAGATATGCTGCCACTGTCCCCCCCCCGAGATATGCTGCCACTCTGTCCCCCCCCAGATATGCTGCCACTGTCCCCCCCCGAGATATGCTGCCACTCTGTCCCCCCCCCCAGATATGCTGCCACTGTCCCCCCCCGAGATATGCTGCCACTCTGTCCCCCCCCCCAGATATGCTGCCACTGTCCCCCCCCCGAGATATGCTGCCACTCTGTCTCCCCCCCCAGATATGCTGCCACAGTCCCCCCCCGAGATATGCTGCCACTGTCCTCCCCCCCGAGATATGCTGCCACTGTCCCCCCCGAGATATGCTGCCACTGTCCTCCCCCCCGAGATATGCTGCCACTGTCCCCCCCCCGAGATATGCTGCCACTGTCCTCCCCCCCGAGATATGCTGCCACTGTCCCCCCCCCCGAGATATGCTGCCACTGTCCCCCCCCCCCGAGATATGCTGCCACTGTCCCCCCCCCCGAGATATGCTGCCACTGTCCTCCTCCCCGCACTCAGCGGATGTGCCGGCACCGGAAGTTGTATACGCGTATTGCGTAGATGTCCCCCGCCGGCCCCGCAAGACACCCGGGAGTCTCCTCTGGTAAGTCAGGGGGCAGAGGTAAAGCGCATCGTGCGGACGGTGACCATCCGCGCGATGCGCTTAGACAACCTCTCGTGCCGGCACCCCCCCCCCCCCGTGGGAAGTGCTGGCAGGGGAGGCTGTCTGAGTGTATCGGGGGAGTAGGATGCGGGTCCCCTGCACCGCTGCGGGGGATCTGTATCCTAACCCTGCCCGGCGCCCGGGACTGCATGTCCTGGGCGTCGGGCGCTAAACCCCGAATATAGGCCGCACCCCCACTTTAAAGACTTAAAGTGGGGGGGAAAAGTGCGGCCTATATTCGAGCCAATACGGTATATATATAAAAACAGAGTATGGTCACAAATGGCACTCGGCAGCAGCATCTTTTATAGTTACCCAAAAGGACCCAACGGGGCAGATTTTTTTTTAATGGATAAAAAAAAAAAACCCATTGAGTCTCCTGGGTGGAAGATTTGTCAGATCTGTGCAAATGGGTGAAATAACTACGAGGGTCTGGAGCTAAAAAACACTAAATATCTATAATAATAATAATAATAATAATAATAATAATATTGAGACAAAAGATCAGCACACAATATTCGCTGAATACCGCAATGCATTAGGAATTAGTCCAGCCATTAACATAAGAGTAACAATGAATGTGTTCCGGCTGTTAAGAGGTTAAACGTGGCCCTCCTCAGTGGCCCTTCCTATATGCATGGACCAGTTTTGAAAAGACCCAAATCTATCTCGGGCACCGGAATAAATGAATCATTAAATAATAAATTAATAAACGTTCTCTCGGGATTGGTTAAAGGAAGCTCCTGGATTTGCATGTCTCCGCCTTGAATCTATAAACCGATTTGCATGTTTTAGACAGTTTGTGGAATAAATACCTGCGTTCAGCGAGTGCGTCTGTGTTTTTATTCCTTCCTTATAGGCGAGCGTAGAGTCAGAAGTTAGGAGCCGCCACATGCTCCCCGCTAATGGCTTTCAGATGTCGGGGGGCTGCATGTGACACTGGAACGGTTCGCTTTCTGGATATTCTCACTTATCAAAGAGAAGGAAGCAAATACCTTTTTATTTACAATTTCACACCTCGGCCCCCCGGCCCCTTCCAGTCACCGGGGAAAATCAGGGGGCTAGTAAAAGAGAAGGACTGGGGCAGGGAAGGGGGCTTCAGGTATGGATTATATATTTATAAAGGAAACAAACCAGATGGAACCGTCCTTACTTTTTATATGAACGTGAAATGCGTCTGGCCCAACATACATCATGGAAGCCGTTTACTGCCTGTCGACAGCCACCCCCTGACGCCGACGTTTGTCGCCTCCACCTGCGACTCCCAGCAACATTTTATTACAAGAACCCAGTAAAAAACTAAAATGTTTTTCCCCCATAATATAAAGTTTTCAGGCAGCTGCATATCAGCCGTTTGTATGATTCTCGCTCCGTTATCTGATCCCCGATCTACTAAACCCCCCGACTCCTTATCATACTGCCTGTGGGGAACAATAGAACGGCTCTGTCTTAATCACCCAGTCTATGGAGGAACGGACTTCATTAGCATCGCCATAAAGCATCAGCTCAGTGTGGGGTTTGAGCCGGGAAAGTCACTCAAAATATCACATGACTGACAGCGACAGTGGCTCCCGGTCTGCAGATAAAGGGAGTTTATTGGGAGAAAATAAAACCCAAATATTGCAGCGGGACCCCCCTTCATTGCCTGTCCGTATCCCGAAACGCAGCGCTCTTCTGTTTTCTTCCCGTATAATCTGATTGTAAATTAGAAATGTATTTTAATGCTGATGTTTTTATTGTTGCCGTTATGTATTATGACGTCACACGATCCAGCATGGTGTAGGATTTTTGTGCTGATAAATCATATAATCAGATTTATGCCGAGAACACAAATCAACCTGAAATCATTTTGAGGAAATGCAGTGAAGGCATTTAAAAGGCGATACTGTCGCTGATGCGCCTGCATTACGAGCGGGGAGCAAACAATTCTGTTTAAATAATATTTCACGCAATTATTATTTTTTAATGTTGCCATTAATTTTATAAAATTTACATCACCAGACAAAGGAGGACGACCTACCGAGACATCTATGGGGGTCGCATTCGCCAATTTGCCTGTAAAATTAGTAGCTTCAACATCGTCTGAATCCATCTGTAACCGGCGGGACCTAAAAAAAGTTCCTACTAAACGCCGAGGCCCCCAAGTCCTCCCGCTGCGTCTTTAAGAGTCTCACCTGAGGTCATTAGGGGTTAATTTGGGGTAAATTAACAGATTCCGGTGTTTCCAAACATGCCCCATCTACGCCGGGATCCGGCTCATGTCTGAAGGTGATGCACAAAGGCCATAAAACCTTCATTTTTGACAGTAATATTTCAGATATATAACTTACTTACAAATATTTCTTAACATTTATTATGGATTTATTCCATTTTCAAAAACGGACAGAAAGTTACTAATAAAATCCACATCGATAAAAATACTTCTTTTCCGTTTCGCCTCCTTCCATTTTCTGCTATTTTGAGATGATCTTTTTGAATGTAAACCCCCAAAAATAAACAAACATCTCCGTAACTGCGGCCACCGGGGGGGGGAATCGGGATGGGGTTACCTGTATATTGTGTAATATCTACATATAAACACAGGAAGGTAACAATATCATCAGGTGTTGGGGAAGCCCAGAATTCCAGGGGGTTTCCTATGAAAATGTTAATTTGTAGACAAAATAATTTATTGAGGGTTATTTTTGTAACAATCTGTCACTGCTGGTGGACTAAAGGAAATATATTCATACATTCCTCATTCCTTATGTCAGAGGGGAAAAGTTACAAAAAGAGGCCGGAATCTAACACTAGAGAGTCAGAGGGTGAGATGGAATGGAAGGTTTTTACTTTACTGAGGGGGTGGTAGATTAGTGGAGCAGCCTCCCAGCAGAGGTGGTAGAGGGTAATACAGTGAGGGTATTAAACATGCATGGGATAGACATACGGCTCCTGAATCTAAGACGAGACCAACGACTGATTAAGGTTTGAGTCTTTACAGCAGGAGAGACCGGCGACTAGACGGGGGCCGGATGGGGCCGACCTGCTGGCGGGTTCTATGCTTGTATTTTACGTAAGCCGGTCGGCGGATGCAGTCCTGCCGCACACCCGGTGAGACGTCGTCTCTACGAGAAGCCCGTTCCCCATCAGAACGTGATGCTGATGGTTTGTGACACTTCTAAGAAGAAGGCAAACAAATCGAGGTTCTGCTGCCACAGCGCGCCGGCTTCAAACAACCCGATCGGAAACAGATTTCACAGCCTGCAAAACGGGAATGTTGCCCGAGGCCGGGGCTGAGAGAAGGATCCTCTGCGCAGGCACAGAAACGGGCTGCGGGAGACACAAACCGCCGCAGGGAGATTATTTCTGTGCCGGCGGCTCGCAAACACGCAAGGCTTTCAGATCTGTCGGCGGCCGAGCCAATGCACAGCAAAGCCTCGCGCGTCCCTCCGTCAATGAAACATTTAAAGCTGCCGTTCCACCCTAGAAACATCTATCCTGTAACTGCTGAACCCCAAACCCTTCCACGAAATAACTCTTTACCTGAAACGCAATATTCAAGGGATGATTAACTGCGAAGCCACAGAGGATGCCGATACTTTGTTGCAGAAGAAGCTAAAAAAACAAACAGCAGCTTCTTCCTTTTTTTTTGTTTTTATGGGGCAATAAAATGGCAAATCTGCTGAGGTTTATTTGCTGAACGCGCCGACCCCACAGAGCGGCGCACAAGTAACAGCTCGGAAGCTGCACGCTGTCTGCAAGAAAAGCTTTCAATGTTTTTAATGTAAAATTCTCCAATTTTGTTAATTTTCTCTATACTATAACCTCAGGAAAGTGAGAACCGATTCCTCACGGCTGTGAAGCGCACATAAGGGGGGCATTCGGTGTTGGGCCCCCGGTGCGTTTCAGTGCTTTCTGTGCACGTTGGATGATATGAAAATAACTCAGACGCATTTACAGCACACGCGGTGTGCAAACGTTTGGGGTCACTCGGCTGTTTTCATGGAAACAAGGAAATTTCTGGCTGTAACAGAATTACAAAATGGATTTCTGACCGTATCCTTTTCAACTTAAACTTGGATCAGCGAACACAACGTGCATGGCACACAGGAGTGATGGGAGTGATAAAGGGCCGTTGGAACACAGGAGTGACGGGAGTGATAAAGGGCCGTTGAAACACAGGAGTGATGGGAGTGATAAAGGGCCGTTGGGACACAGGAGTGATGGGAGTGATAAAGGGCCATTGGAACACAGGAGTGATGGGAGTGATAAAGGACCGTTGGAACACAGGAGTGATGGGAGTGATAAAGGACCGTTGGAACACAGGAGTGATGGGAGTGATAAAGGGTCATTGGAACACAGGAGTGATGGGAGTGATAAAGGGCCATTGGAACACAGGAGTGATGGGAGTGATAAAGGCCTCTGCACACCTATTAAGAGATTCCATTAAAAAATCTGTCTTTTCCAGCTACAATAGTCATTTACAGCATTAACCCCGCCTGCGCTGGATTTCTCATCCATTTTATGTTATTTTAATGGGCAAAATTAACTTTTCTTTTAAAAAGCAGTACATTTCACAGTGACCCCAAACTTTTGGACTGTAGTGTATTGATATTTCATGACCCCCTTCAGTGGCAGAGGTGGCTCCCAAGCACAGACAGCATATTCAGCATGTACCAAAAGAGACCGGACAGAAAGGAGCACAGAAAGGACCCTGTCACAGTGGAAATGGAGCCCAGGGGGTAATTGCCCCCAACCACCCTGGGCACGGATGGCACAGATGTGAACGTACATGTTTCTCGTGCTCAGATCACAATATACCGTCGTGTAACGGCTCTATCCATGATCCGCTGCTCTTTTTGTGCCATTTCTGTGTATTTTATATATATACACAGTGCCAGAAACCTTACGTTAAAATTCTATATCGTGCTGTGGATTTTAATGCACACATAGATATATAAATAAACGCATATATATTCCCAACAGACACGGAGAACAACTGCTATGGTAAACAGGGCAAGAGAACGGGGTTCGGCTCGGCCGCCGGGCGCCCAGACCCCAGGGCCGCTTAAACGGGGGAGCGACTCGCCTCTTACATCTTTAATATTCCGTGAACTATTCGGAGAGCATCCAGTAACTCACCGCTTCCAGCCGACCTTCCCAAAAGACGCATCCGGCATTTCACACGGAATAATATAAGGACGGCAGTATGGCGAAAACATATGGATAGGGGGCCAGGTTATTACACGCCAGCCCCAAAACGGCATAAAACAGGAAATTATCGCAGCGAGAAAAACGTAAAGTGTCACGGCCAGCGATGAATAATTGATCCGAATCTAATCCGAGGAGCCGGAGAGGAACCATCACCGTCAGACCCCTCCAACAACACCCGCAGCAAATCCATGCGTTAAGGACGCTTATTAAATACGGGCAGCTTCAGTAATAACCGGGTCGGAAACGCAGAGAGACGGCGGGAAAGTCCGGTATCAGTCAGACAGATAAATGGAGGGGCGCGGACCCCAAATGAGAAATAAACCCTATAGACACAGAGCGTTGGGTGGGCAACGGGGGCGATAGGGCAGAACTACACAGGGGGGGCACATTTAGCCGCATTTCTCAGCCCCCCGAGAGGCACCATGGGATAGTCTGTCTTGGTATTGGCCCGGGTCAGCACGGTTTGGCCAGGTCATCAAATGAGAGAATATGGAAACACAGAAACCCAGTCCCTGCCAGCAGATCGGCCCCATCCGGCCCCCGTCTAGTCGCCCGTTTCCTGCTGTAACGACTCAAACCTTAATCAGTCGTTGGTCTCGTCTTAGATTCAGGAGCCGTATGTCTATCCCATGCATGTTTAATCCCCGCACTGTATTACCCTCTACCACCTCTGCTGGGAGGCTTTTCCACTTATCCACCACCCTCTCAGTGAAGTAAATGTTTTCTATGTCTTCCTAGCCGTGTCTGAATGACCCTTCAGTCTTCCCATGACCACCGGCCCGGAGGACTCGTAACCATATAACACCAGAGTACGCGCTCGCTCTACACAGAGGGTCCCGGAGCCCCGCAGACAGCGATGTTACTGTAATACAGAGGCAGTGTGTAGGGTGCCCGCCATGATTAACGATCATAATTAATAGGGGCCAAGGAGCGGGGCCCGAACAGCTTCACAGATTTACAGCGGGAGAAAAATAATAAAATCCTTATTAACGCGGGGGGGGGTAATTTCTCCATCACGGGAGAGACGAGCGCCTTTACTGGGTTACACTGGATATTCGCGTAAAACGCGTACCAAGCCACATAAACGGATTTATCATTTATTTATAGCATTTCCAGCGATGTAACACAACTAGACACAAACTAAATTAAAAACAAGAATACCTTTCTCTATACGCCGGGTGGGCTAGTAACCCCCCACACACGACTAGTAATTCTTTCTATTACCAAATAAAGATTCCTAAAACATTCTCTCCGGCATTAACCCCCACGGAGTAAATCGCACGTCGCATGTATTTAATGCAATGCGTCACCGCAGGGGCGCACTGAAACTTTTTGGCTCGTCTGTTTTGAGGGGGGAGGGGTGTACGTGGCAGTGAAAGTGTTAATCCTCCTCGCCGTGCTCAGAAAAGCATCTTGTTCCTTGTCCATTAGCTCCACGCGTAATAGATCTGGAAGGAGTCAGACGCTCGCTGCCGCTCGGCGGATGGCCCTTTTTTCCCTGTTCTTTTTCCCTTGTAGCCGGATCGCACGCCTATCAGCCCGATCCGAATCTTCTTAATGTGCCGGCAATTAGACGGATGATAAATTGGACGGCGGCAGATCTGCGCCAGGTCTTCTGGCTTCTCAACCTGTAATCTGCTTATACTTAAACGTCCATTCATCCTTCCTTACATTCCTTCCGCTCGCTTATTAACCCCTTCTTCGCACTTATCTCCAATCGCATCTGTGACATTAAACCAGCCGACTATCTCGATGGGTCTTAAATGCAGAAACCATGCGCGGAAACCACTTCTATCATCCCATCCACGTTTTATTGTAATGTATTGGACCTACGGCCTTTCCAACCTATTTATGTATATTTTCTCGGGGGGGTGGGGCGGGGGCGTTTAAGTGTAACCTGAAGTCATGTGACCGTATTAGTAGCAGTGGTGGTGGTAGTTGAGAGGTCGAGATGGTTTCCATAGCAACATAAATGAAACCGTGTTATTTTTTGACAATTTCAAATACTGGATCGGAGTAATGGGAGTCAGTGAAACAATCAGGGTTTGATCCCTGCCTTTCCGTTATTGTCTTTTAAATTAGTTTTTTCCATTATTTTCCGCAGATCTTACATTCTGTTCTTACTTTTGTTACCGATGATAATAATACAAGCAGAGAGTCCTGAGGATTGTCAGCAGCGTGTACAGCGAGGGGGCTTTAGGGGCAGAAAGACAGACAGGGTTCTGCCACTTTCCAAGTCTCGCCTATAGTATTGGGGGCCGTTCTGGAGAGCCCCAACAAGAGGGTCAGAAGCAGCAATTTCATGTAACTCTGGGACAGGAGGAGCAAAAATGTCTCCTCTCTTTCTAATTAGGGATGCAGCTTCGGTGGTTGAAACAATTTGCCCGAAAATGGCATTAATCAGCAAAATGTTAAAAAAAAATAAAATAAATAAAAAGGCCAAAAATAATGGTCCGCAAGAGCCCTGCTGCTTACATGTGCACGGTGTGCGTGAGCAACGTCTCTTGCTCCGCCCAGGGGAAGCAGGAACCCAGCTGAGTCACGCTAATGCACGTCACATGAGCCTGCTCCGTTCCTGCTTCCCCTGGGCGGCTCAAGAGAAATTGAGCAACACAGAGGGAAGTAGCGGCCCCTGCGGAAGTCTGCGAGTGGCAGTTCAGGTGAGGGGGTGGGGGAGGGGTGTATGAATGAGTATGCCTGAGGGGCAGCTAGCTAGGCTTCAGCATGTATTGGCTGCTTGTGCATGATAGGAGTGTGACTGCTGTTAACAATGATATATATATATGATATATATATGATTTTATTTTTTTTGTCCAATTTTGGTGTGTTACTTACTTTTAATAAAAGTGTCCCTGATTGGTCCTTTTGGCTACTGCCAGAGCGGTTTAAAATCTGTTTATTTAAGTATATACAGAAAAATAACCCTGTTATCGGTGGATGGAGGTGCGTTTATGCTGGGGCGGCTCACCTAAGCTCTGTGGCCCCCCAGAAAGCAGTAGTCGTGTCAGATGAGCTGCTTAGTGCTGGGCCTCCTCACTAAATATTTAAATATATTTCCCTTTAGTGATTTTCTATAAATAGCGGTTTGAGGGATTTCTCTAAAAGGTTTAACTGCTGCACTTATTAATGAGAATGGCCCTGAGCAGCTTCAGAATGGAGATTTGTCCGGCTCGTCCAAGAACAGCATTGTAAGTGCTCTCTGCTGAGCGTTAATCTCAATTACACGGGAGAAAAGTCCCTCCGTTATCTGAGCGCTTGGACGTCTCGCCTGTTTCATCAGGAAGCTTTATGATCAATTCCACTCTGAGCTCCGGGGAGGAAAGAGGGGCGGCGGGGATTTGGGGAACAAAGAGAGGCATTTGGGATTCACAGAGGCTTCATACAAATTACTGAAAAGTATAATTCCAAAATGTTTCTTAGATAATAAAATAATTATTATTAACTATTCGTTATTATTACTACATTTTATTGAAACAAATATATTGGATTTTCCTTTTATAATCCAAATCTTATAATTTTGTGACGTCAGCACTATTAAATATATTGCAAATAACGAATAAGTGTATGTTAGTTACTATTTCATTGCTAATTAATATTTTTCTATTAATTTATCAGTTTATTAAACGGATTTTTCCACTCATTTATAAATTCTTTATTAAATGAATCATTTCTATATAAATATAGAAATGTCCTTTTCTTCTATTTATTACATATATTTTGCGACATATTTTTATATTCTGATTATATCGAGTGATATAGTAAGGGAACGTATGACGGAGAGAGGTGAGATATGACCGAAATTTATATGAAAATAAAACCATTATTGAAGGAAAAAAAATAAACCGGCTCCTACATTTTTTATGTCTGGCTTCTAGACCCAAACTAACTTTGTGGACTCCCGATATTACCCTTAACCCCGTAGACTCCTCCTGTCACGCGGGGCAGAGAAAGAAGCTGCAGGCATTGATTGCACCGTCTGCTGACAGCCCGACAGGAGCGCGCGCCAAATATTCCGCTATTTCTGTCAAATTCCCAGCCAGATTTATCCTGCCCGCTCTTCTGTCTCTTTGTTTTTTGGATTTAATATTCTTCAGTTTGAGTGAAACATCAATAAAGCGTCGGTCGCAGTGAAATGTGACAGCGAGGAAAAGCCGGCGTGCCGAGTCTTCCTGCGTCGGGGCGGCAGAACGGGCGGCTAAACAACTCACACGCGGTGCATTTTACATGCCTCTGCCTCCAAGTGCCCCTGGAAGACCCCCCGCGGGGCATAAGAGCCCCGTACTACTTGGATGCTGAGAGCGTTAAAGTGGATCTGTCACACACTCGCCACAGAGTTCATTTAGAATACATGCGGTATATTATTCCCTTCCGCCATCATTCCATTCCAAGAAGAAACACTTTTTTTACTTTCTGTTATTTTTAACAATAAAAAATTAGTTTATTATCGTTATTATTTTTCTTCCGTCATCAGTGAGCATCGCTAGCCCCAGGGATCCCTCTTCGAACTAGCCACATAATAATGTCATCATGTTTATTTTTTAATACCCCTCATTAATATTATTTGCTTATTTGAAGTCTTACTGTGGTCCGTGTGCTGAGCAGACAGTGTTTGGGAAGCAGGTCTCTGTAGCCCTGCAGTTCTAATCACTGCTTGTATGATCAGCAGCAGGTGCGTCATCACAGACCCCGGCGGCGAGGGGACAGACCCCGGCGGTGAGGGGACAGACCCCGGCGGCGAGGGGACAGACCCCGGCGGCGAGGGGACAGACCCCGGCGGTGCCATCTTTAGAACACCATTGATTTGCAGATGGCACAGAACACCCCCCTTGTGAAGAACGTCGGGTAGATGTTTATATTTCAGTCACGCTAGAGGCGCGTTTCTTTATTTTCTGATCGCAGGTCAGATGCCCTGACCCTGCCCATATCGACTAAACGCCAGTCAGGGATGATTGGCGGCGTCTTTCCCCGTCTCAATCATTATTATTTATTGATTTATATACAGAGAGCCATCATATTCCGTAGCGCTGTGAAGAGGTGAAGGACCCGCGGCCAGCTCGGGCGTAGAGAAAGTCTGCCTCCGCCATAACACAATCAGCACTTTATGCCGTTAAAGACCTCCGACCCGCCGACTGCAGAACCGTTAAAAACATTCCCTTCTCCTGACCGTCCAGCTGACACTTTCTATCAATCACTCGCAGCCCCGCCATGACAGCTCTATGGAGCGCCCGTCCCCAACGCCATTCCAATCGCTTGATGGACTTTCACTTTCTATACCCGGTAGGAGGAACACAGAAAAGCAATCTCCTCCGACCTCCTCGCCGGGCCGCTTACAGGACGCTTTTCAGACGCGTCCGCTTTATGTCAGCGCTTAGCCTCTTAAAGAAATTGTTCTGGGGAATAACTCAGCACACGGTGGACGGGGGGTTTAAAAAAACAAGAATATGCGATATATATATATATATATATACACATACACTAATCTACCCCGGAAAGCTGAGGGTTAATACTTAATCTGAAGCTTTATAAGCGATAAAAGCTGAAGCGTTCATGAAGTGGAGAGAATGGCGGATGTCAGATTTATGGGGCGATTCTTCCAGGCTGACTCCTCCAAGTTACTCAGAGAGTAAATCACAATTCCGATTCCCATCTGGGGAAATTTACTATTATTACCCGGCGTGATACGATTTCCCCAGGGCAACAAATGCTTGCGCGCCCGTTTCTCCCGAACGATAGGCTCCGGGGCTTTGCAGGCGCATTAAAATCTATCTCAATATAAAATAATCCACCGCAAGAAAGTGACCTTCCGTATGAGGAGAAAAGCGTTATACTCGCGTGACGGCCGACAGACGGTCCTGTGTGCGCTAATAACCTATTACCTCCTGCGTAGAAAAAGGCTGGGGGGCGGAGGGGTTAATGTGTATCTGTAACCCCCCCAGGGGTCACCTTATAAATACAGAGACCGCTCAGCAATCACATGCATTAGAGTACATAACGGCTGGAGAGTGCCTTTAAGTTTGGCCGTAACATGTGCCTTCTACCCCCTCTGCCGTGTCCCTGTACAGATCATGTATGTGCACCACCAGCGTGTCACTCTCTAGACACGGGTCAAAAGAAAACATTGTAACACCTCGAGCAGCATATTTCTCCGGCATCCCACGCATGTTCTTTTGTACTAGAGTATTTGAAACCCACAGCCTACACTTTGGTCTCTGTTGAATATGCATGCGCAGATACGGATGCTAATCTTGGAACATTGTCATGTGACATTTTATGGCAGAAAAGAATCAGCTCTGCATTCGAATCGACTTCCCTCTTCGCCCGTAATGTTCACCGGCCAAATCAGCGGGACATCGAAGTATAGCCTCGTGATTCTGGGGAAGATCCGACCCATTTGGATAATTAAAAGCCATTAGATATATTCAGATCGAGGGAGATTTATTCATTTGTTAAATTAGTTATTGACTGCATACAGGCATCGCTCACCTGGAAGTCGGGATGATAGATGGAGATTAGTATCTGTACATCATCTAAACAAACACGCCGCACATATCAACTGCTCCATAACTCAGGGCGGACATCGTGAAGCAGAGATTATTAACGGGCAGGATGAGCGGAGCTGGGGGTACCGGGCCAAGAAGCTTCCAGTCTAGTGGCCATACCTCATCCCGCCACACTCACTTGAGTGCTGTATTTTTTTCCAGCAACATTTATTTAGCAGACACACAGGACATGTAAATGTGGTTGCGCATGAAGAATGCCCATCCCCTCCTTTCTGACAGCCTTTCACCATATAAAAAGCACATATCAGATCCAGTCTGGGTGTAACTGCATCCAAAATTCTTGTTATCGAGACACGTCGGTGGGATTTGGCCCTGCAGCTACAAACACACCAACATTCACGAAAAGCTTCAGACTCTAAGCCTTCCAATCAGAACAAATGCCCCAGTGTCACCCGTCAGCGCATGTGCTTTCTGGGGGGTAATTGTAATCATGCAAACAATGAAAGGAATAAGAGGAACCTTACCTCCAGAGGTGACCAAGAGCGCGATGGATGGGAAGGACGTCTCAGATCCTCTTACACCGTTATTCCTTCTAGAAAAATAAAAGAAGATAATGAGCAGAATGCTTAAAAAAACGTTAAAAAAAATTAACAACTGAAACACCGACGAATCCACAGCCAGGCAGGAGGTCAGGATTCTGGCTGAGCATCATGAGAGTTGTGAGCGGACTCCGTGTAGTAGAAATGTTGTCTTCCTCGGGGTCTCCCCTTCTTTCAGTCTCACAGCATCTGCTGGTCCTTGTCAGCAATTCAGGAAAAGCAACCGAAACCAGGGTCAGGGCAGACATCAGATACACCGGCCCGCATGCCTCCTATACGAAATGCGTGTCTGGTCTATGAATAAACTCAATCGCCTGCTTCCCGGGACCACGAGATTCTGTTACACGGTCCGTGGGGGTCACATCCCCAAAAGCAAAAAAAAAAAAAAAAAAAAGATATTTGGCAGAATATCCGGCCGTTGAGCGTTTATTACAGAATGTGCAGCTCACACGCTCCGTCGCTGCGGTTCGCAGAGTATACACCCATAGTCTAGCTAGAAAATATTTAGTTTGGAAGGAATATATCTGAAAATCTGTGGTTTGAGCAATTTGTAAGAAAATATCTGTGGTTTGTACTGCGTATAGCTTAAAAAACAGAGAGCAAAGAGCCAGAGGCCCGATACCTGGATGGTCCTCGCGTCTTTTACAAACACCCAGAAGTTCTCGCTTTGTAGAGAACGTTACTTGTAGAAATCTACGGTTTCGGTCTGTTTCTAGGCATTTTATATGCAAATCCATTAAAATGAGCCAGATGATGCAGCGGCCGTGTGAACGGTTCGGCTCGGCGGGCAGCGGGACACACGGCGTGAAATTCCAGCGCTGGAACCGTAAGCTCTTCGGGTAACAGACGGAGAGCATCTGTTACAAAGTGTATAGAAGCTGAAACACGCAGCGGTCTACTTACTATAACCTATGAAACTTTCTCAAGGATTTCCAACAGGCTCAGATGGTTCAGCCGCCTCTCTGCGCCGTAATGGATTTAGATTAATTCATATAATCTGGCAATGCCGACAGTGATGAAGAATATGTGCAGGGAGCACAGGGACGGTGACGGGATGGCACTGCCCTGAACAGATCGCTGAACCGGATCTCACAGCTTTGCCAAACTAATCACTTTGAACTTGAGGGAGAAAGTCAAACTATAATTTAAGGCCTCCTCGCTCAGGGAGTCGGAAGCAGATGTCATAATATTTGGGTAAGAAACCTAGAAGTGGCACCTGCGTACTCCCATTAGCCTAATCCGTTAGACGCCAGGTATGGTGGCCTGAGAACTCATTTACTAGCTCAATGCATGACTTACAAGGTATATTATATAACATTTAAAAATAGACCTTTTCTCTGTAAGAAACCACTGCATTAAAATCCTAGAGAGACAGGGCAATGCTTGCCTGAGGAAGGACAGAAGGTGAAAGGAGGATGGTGCATCAGAGGAAAGAGAGGATAGTGAGACTGAGGAATGATGGGAGAGAAGGACAGTGTGCCAGAAGAAAGATGGGAGAGAAGGGGGGAGTGTCAGAAGAAAGATGGGAGAGAAGGGCAGAGTGTCAGAAGACAGATGGGAGAGAAGGGCGGAGTGTCAGAAGACAGATGGGAGAGAAGGGCGGAGTGTCAGAAGAAAGATGGGAGAGAAGGGCAGAGTGTCAGGAAAAAAGATGGGAGAGAAGGGCGGAGTGTCCGAAGAAAGATGGGAGAGAAGGGCAGAGTGTCAGAGGAAAGATGGGAGAGAAGGACGATGTGCCAGAGGAAAGATGGGAGAGAAGGACGATGTGCCAGAGGAAAGATGGGAGAGAAGGACGATGTGTCAGAGGAAAGGTGGGAGAGAAGGACGGTGTGTCAGAGGAAAGGTGGGAGAGAAGGACGGTGTGTCAGAGGAAAGGTGGGAGAGAAGGACGGTGTGTCCGAGGAAAGGTGGGAGAGAAGGACGGTGTGTCAGAGGAAAGGTGGGAGAGAAGGACGGTGTGTCAGAGGAAAGGTGGGAGAGAAGGACGGTGTGTCAGAGGACAAAAGGGAAATGAAAAGCGTACCAGAGAAAGGAAAAAGAGAAGGAAGATGCCCCACAGGAAAGAGAGAGGACAGTGGAAAGAAGAATAATTTTAAAATAGCTAATGCCGAGAATGAAAGAAAGGAGCGTCTGCAGGAAAGAAGAGGTAGAGACAAGGAGTTTGGGCAGGATTAGGAGCACAGCAGTGAGGGAGGGGGGAGTATGATTTTGGTGTATAGAGGAGAACCAACAGCGCATACAGATTGCCTTCCCCAATCTATGTTCAGGTTCATACGGCTTCTAACAAATGTTTAAACAGCAGCATAAAGCAGACAGTATGGATCATACAGCCGGCAGGGTGGGTAGTGCACGCGGCGAGCGAGGATTTCTACAGTACAAGCAGCAGACATTACTCAGTGAGCGGGCGTTATTAGGAGAGCCGGGAGCAATGTACTGTATCACACAGCATCTTACACCAGCAGGTGTATGAAGACTGACCGCCGACCCCCTGCTACATCTGATCTCTTTGAAAAAAAAGCCGCCAGCCTTCTGCTGCAAACAGAGGCTGTAAAGGAGAACTTACCCCGCTGTGACCTCTGGCAGTGCATCCTAAAACAGCACTTAACAGCAGCATCATTACCGTCAGTGCTATTATGTACTGGGTGGAACATAACCGGTCTACTGTGAAAGCTGACTGAGCATAATGAGAGTCTGAGGATCAGATTCTAGCATTACAAGGGCAAAACCTGGTAAGAAGACCAAGAACCTCGTCCTAAGGTATAGGCAGGGCCACCTCCGCCATTCTTCCCGGACTAAATGGCGATGTTGGCCTCTTATCAATCAGACTTAATGTAACGAGATTGTTTCATTCAACTACAGTCACAATTTAGCAAGTCCGTCGGTGTTCAGCTAGAATACATGCGATCAGCTGTCACCCCCAGCTCAACTCCCATGCGCTTCAAAAGGGGTGCAACAGCCTGCAGAATGACATAAATGGCCATTGGAGCGCAGGAGTGATGGGAGTGATAAAGGGCCATTGGAACACAGGAGTGATGGGAGTGATAAAGGGCCATTGGGACACAGGAGTGATGGGAGTGATAAAGGGCCATTGGGACACAGGAGTGATGGGAGTGATAAAGGGCCATTGGGACACAGGAGTGATGGGAGTGATAAAGGGCCATTGGGACACAGGAGTGATGGGAGTGATAAAGGGCCATTGGGACACAGGAGTGATAAAGGGCCATTGGGACACAGGAGTGATGGGAGTGATAAAGGGCCATTGGGACACAGGAGTGATGGGAGTGATAAAGGCCTCTGTGCGTCTATGAAGAGATTCCATTAAAAATCAGCCGTTTCCAGCTACAATAGTCATTTACAGCATTAACCCCGTCTGCGCTGGATTTCTGACCCATTCCATGTTATTTTAATGGACAGAATCTGCTTCTCTTTCAAAAACAAAGAAAATTCCTAAGTGACCCCAAACTTTCAAACGGCCGTGTAATTTGTTCAAAGTACAAAATGAGCTCATGTTAAAACGTTTTGTTTTACCCCAGAACTGGCTGATGATTTTAATTCTGATTAAATATATGAGTCGACATGTTTGGCAATTAAATTCAGACAAGCCATTAAGATAAAAAAAAAACAAGCGCTTGAAAAACGATTTCTAAATTCATATTTTTGGCAGGATCGGCACGCTGGGGAAAAGAAAATTTAAAAAAAAAACAAAAACACAAGAATGATATTTCCTTAAATGTTTCCGTGAAACGCGCCCGATGCCAATCTGCGAAAGATAAGATGCTGGTGTTTTTGCAGAAATCCAATAATTACAGTCGGAGTTCTGGCGAATAACAGATGTAAAACCTTATCGTCATAATTGGTTTCTTTAAGAAAGATTGAAATCTCCCTCAGGTAACAAATCAATTTATTTCCAGCTGGTAAAATAATAAATATTCCGGGGCAGTTAAACGCCATACGGGGGGTCACTAAAAAGCAGAACGCGCTGCCTCTCCCCGGCACGTTAAACGATACTTTATGAGCTGAATATTTTTAAGACATAAATCACCCATTTTTAGACAGAGCTGCGCATGTCTGACTCCGCTGCACTGAAACGGAGAAACCAGAGGAGAAGAGACGGCGGCGCGCCGGTCACTCGGTGACATCGATGTACGCGGGGGCTCTGGGGGTCTGTGAAAGGAGGGGGGATTGTTATATTATGGGGGTCTGAGCTCGGACTCTGGGGGTCTGTGCAGGGAGGGGGGATTGTTATATTGTGGGGGTCTGAGCTGGGACTCTGGGGGTCTGTGTAGGGAGGGGGATTGTTATATTTTGGGGGTCTGAGCTGGGACTCTGTGTAGGGAGGGGGGGATTGTTATATTTTGGGGGTCTGAGCTGGGACTCTGGGGGTCTGTGTAGGGAGGGGGATTGTTATATTGTGGGGGTCTGAGCTGGGACTCTGGGGGTCTGTGTAGGGAGGGGGGGATTGTTATATTTTGGGGGTCTGAGCTGGGACTCTGGGGGTCTGTGTAGGGAGGCGGGATTGTTATATTTTGGGGGTCTGAGCTGGGATTCTGGGGGGTCTGTGAAAGGAGGGGGGGTTATATTCTTGGAGTCTGAGCTGGGACTCTGGGGGTCTGTGAAAGGAGGGGGAATAGTTATATTCTGGGGGTCTGAGCTGGGACTCTGGGGGTCTGTGTAGGGAGGCGGGATTGTTATATTTTGGGGGTCTGAGCTGGGATTCTGGGGGGTCTGTGAAAGGAGGGGGGGGTTATATTCTTGGAGTCTGAGCTGGGACTCTGGGGGTCTGTGAAAGGAGGGGGATTGTTATATTTTGGGGGTCTGAGCTGGGACTCTGGGGGTCTGTGTAGGGAGGGGGATTGTTATATTTTGGGGGTCTGAGCTGGGACTCTGGGGGTCTGTGTAGGGAGGGGGATTGTTATATTTTGGGGGTCTGAGCTGGGACTCTGGGGGTCTGTGAAAGGAGGGGGAATAGTTATATTCTGGGGGTCTGAGCTGGGATTCTAGGGGTCTGTGTAGGGAGGGTGTACTATGGAGGGGTAGTCTTAGCTATGATTTTAAAGGGGTCTTTACGGGAGAGGCCCACTCTATATTCCCAAAATAGCAGCCCCCTCAGCGTTTAATACTTACCCAATTTACCCTAAAAATCGCAGCTCAGTATCCCAAAAGCTCTTCTAGATTTAGGAGGGGTCTAACTTCGGGAGATTATATGGGGTTAGAATATGTTGGGCGGACTGTAAGGAGGGTCAAAGGTGTGAATAGCGGCAGGCCTCTACCGTACCTGTGTGGAGGAAGAATCCTGACAGATGAGGCTCATGCGTCATGGCTGCTATGGCTCTGGGCTGCCGACCACACACTGGCCACTCGGGCCGGCGAGCAGCCCCCGCGTGTCTCCCGCAGCGAACTCCTCAAGACAGCACGGCCGCGGTAACGCACATCGCCACACAACTTCCCGCCACATCCTCAGGGGTGTAACAGCGCGCTGCCCGCCGCTGATTGGCTGCAGCTGCCACGTGGTCTAACAGAAGTCAATGCTCCTGCAGGACTACATATCCCAGAATCGTGCGGTTGCAGCCCTCTTATACTGTAGGGGGGCGGACTGTGTTCTGGGGTTTATCTACTTAAAAATATTAAAGTTTAAATTATCAAATTAATAGAAGCACCCAGCTGGGAAACCCACAGGAAGCTGCCCATCAATACAACTGGTGCTGGACTCCAACCCTGGCTATGCATAATGGGAATTGTAGTCTGACATATACTGTGTTTTTATATTATATATATTATATATATATGTGTGTGTGTGTGTGTGTGTGTGTGGCCTCTCCTTTAGCCGAACAAGTGGACAGTGGAAGAGAGCTGGCCAGATACCCCGTGTATTAAAGTGATAGCTCTCCACGCGATGCGTCTGAAGCCACCGGAGGAAAAAAACTCCCTGATTCTTTTGAGGAATATTATTTTATTTCAGAATGTTTTACTGAGAGGGTGGTAGATAAGAGGGACAGCCTCCCAGCAGAAGTGGTAGAGGGTAATAGTGAGGGGATTAAACATGCATGTGGTAGACATACGGCTCCTGAATCTAAGACGAGACCAATGACTGATGACGGGGGCCGGATGGGGCCGATCTGCCGGGAGGTTTTGGGGTTCTGTAAGTGGATTTTGTCAGGCGTAGTCCCTGCGCTGCTAGAAGGACCAGTAACTCCAGTGCCGTCCGCGGCCCCTTCCTCTATCTCAGGAACAAAGGGGGCGAAGCGCAGCAAAATTGGACGAGGTTTCTGGCAAGTTATGCAGCCTTTTATTGGATCAATATGAGAATTTCTGCTGGAGACCACAGCGATCCTTTCTTCAGAAGTCAGTGTTTGAGAATATTGTAATCTTGATACTTCATGTACAACATCAATGAAAAACGGACACATTGCTCCAATAAAAGAAATAAAAACATGCCAGAGACCTAATTTCTTTCAGGCCAAAATCTGAATGTTAGACGGTGCGCCCCTCCGAGCCGGGGGGGAATAAATCAGGTCGGGCTGATAGCGTCTGTATGGATCAAAAAGCCAATAATCCTCGCTACGCAGGTTAAGTGCCGCCTGTTAAAAGGACAGACTGTTTATCCAGTTATAGATTTACCGGAGACATCCTGAGCCTTCCAGACGGCTGCTGCTCTGTGGCTGAGGATGATGGGTGTTGTCGTTACACAGTGGGCAGAAACCTGTCCTTATTAACCATTCAGTGCCCATTTGTTCTCTGGGTGAGCGAGGCGGCCTGCACTGCCCCTTTAAATTATTAATTGGGGTGGCAATGCCCTGCGCCCGCTGGAGAAGCAGTGAATGGGTTAAGGATCCAGTGGCCCCCAGTTTCCAGGGGGGGGGGGGCTGCGCTGTTACCCGGTGGCAGGAGGAGAGAATGCCTGGAAAGCGACATCTCAAGGTGACGTCCGTCGCGGCGTCAGTCACTGTGCCAGCCAAGGCCGCTCGCGGGCAGCACGCACAATCCCCATTACACTCAGCCGGCCGCACCAGGCTCTCCGTTATACGGCTGGGAAAAAGATTAACCCTTCACTGCCCTGTAGAACGTCACAGACCCCCGCTGTAAAAAATGGATGACGCTGAACCGGCACCATGAGAGATCCCCTCTGTGGGACTTCAGGGGTTAAATGATATCAGGCTGGCCTGCGATAGCGAGTGAGCGGCTGCTATTACAAGCCCCGATCTCCATTAGCTCCGATATCTGCCTCTTTTTAAACACATCAGTGCACTTAAGGCTTAATTCCATTAAGTGCGAGACTCGCAGCGGGGGTCTCCCCTCCTCCCCGCGCTCCGCAGACCGCCCGGGTCTATATCCAGGGAGATAGCGGCGTTTATCTGCTAAACCGTGCTGTCCGTCTGCGGCACCAGGGGGATTATTCATCTACCTGCCGCTGGAAATATTATTATACCTTCTCCCTCAATAATCAGGGACACCGAGCCCCCAACCAAATATCCCCCCGAAACATCCATCATCTCCACATATAGAAACACAGACCCTGCCGGCAGATCGGCCCCATCCGGCCCCCGTCTAGTCGCCCGTTTCTCCTGCTGTAAAGACTCAAACCTTAATCAGTCGTTGGTCTCGTCTTGGATTCAGGAGCCGTATGTCTATCCCATGCATGTTTATTACCCTCGCTGTATTACCCTCTACCACTTCTGCCGGGTGGCAGAGGCCAGACTGTTCACCCCGCACCCCATCTATCTGGAGTCTTTACTGGGATTATAAAGCGGTCCAACAAGATAACAGCTGAGCTTCCACTTGGTCCTTTTACATTTTAGGTGTGAAATATTTACTAATTCCAAGTAACAATAATCGTTATTAATGGACAAAGCAGAATGTTACAGAATTCGTTGGACCAGCGGCTCCATTACCGGCCGTATCCCCGCAGCCCCGGGACGGAATAAACGCCTCCGTAATCACTTCAAATCTAAACTTCAGTAGGCCCTGCGCATGGCGGGAGGATGACCACCGACTCGGCGTCTAGCTGGTTAAATCGCAAATTCTGTCCCTTACGAAAAATTACTGCACTTTTTTTTTTATATTGCAAACCTACAGTTATAATTCAATGTCCTGCAGCTTTATTGCATTTGTTCTTCCGTACAAAAATAACTGCAGTAACACTGCAGTACGGTGAAGTACAAATGCAGTAAAAGTGCAGTATTGCAGTTTTTTCATGTCCAAAAAACTGCAGTATTACTTCAGAAAAAACTGCAGTAATTTTTCGTAAGGGTGGTCCTTAATCGTCATGGTTACGGTGATACTTTGTTTCAAGTAGAAATCAAAATATCCTGGGAACTTTCTCAATGAGCCGACCCGGGGACGCGTGACATATTAACCCTTTAATAGCCGATCGTGAAGATTCTATGCAGCGACTCCCCAAATGTGTTCCCCAAATCGCTCTAATTTAGTCACCTGCATTCAAGCAGGGATATCAATCTTAACATACTGGGAGCAAAAGCACCAACTGGGAGTCTTATATGATCCCAGCGGGCAGGAATAGGAAGGAGTCAGACTGCGTAACCCGGAGAATCTGCCCCGAGACCCTGAGAATGGGGTAAAACCTGACAGTTCCCAGATATGACAACATTCATGGAGCAGGTGGATAAACGGAAAGAATTTCGTGTCGCGGCCTGCGTTGGATGTGAGGGGAATGGATCAATCTTTGTAGTTTAACCAAAAATAACATTTCTAAAAAAACTTCTAATTTCATTTGGAGACTTCTCGGTCCTTTATCCGGATATTGGAGACAGTCGCTGTGCTAGGAGGTCCGAGTCTTACCGGTGAAAACGGGGCGGCTAATGTCCTCACGCACACTCATCGCTCCCTAATTCTCCCGGAGCGGGCGCGCTCTCCAGCAATTTGGGCGCATTAATAATTAACGCCGCGTAATTAGAAAGGCCATTAGGCCCGTTTCCTGTTTTCTATCAATGTCTCATCAGCCCAAAGAGCGCTCCAGGAGTCTGATCCACGGATGCACACATCTGCCAGGCCATTACGCACGCCGCATTACTCTGCTTCTGGAATGAAATGTTCGCGCATGGGCTCAAACGGCACTTCTGCTCCCTCGCTGTAGTCATGAAAAAGTTGTTTTGCTGACAGAGAACAAAAGCTCGTCGAGGTTTTCAAACGGTAGTTAAAGTTTCGGCAGCCGCATCGGATTTGTTCTCTTATTTATAATGTCCCTGCTTTAAATGATGCTAATTTTGATCTATACGCTCTGCTGGCCGGTTTGTAGCGAACACATTGATCAAATATAAAGCTGCTGGCGGGGGACGCGCACCAGGCCTGATATTCCTAACATGCTTTTTGGGTTCAAAATGGAGATTTTGGCACAAATCCTCAATGCACAACACATAAAATAATAAGAATAAGAATAAGAAATAATATAATAATAAGAAATAATAAAAATAATAATATACTTTCATAAAAAAAAATATATTGTTATTATCTTTTGGCACAAATGCTCAATGCACAACACATAAAATAATAATAATAAAATAATAATACTATAAAAATAATAATAAAAATAATAATATACTTTCATTATATATATATATATATCTATATTATTATTATCTTTTATTTATATAGCACCAACAATTTACGCAGCGCTTATGTACTAAAGCTACCTATAGAGAACAAAAAGAGGAGCAAAGGCAGCAGAGAACAAAGTGAGAGTAAGTGAGCGTGTGAGAGTGAGAGTGAGCGTGTGAGAGTGAGTGTGTGAGAGTGAGCGAGCGTGTGAGAGTGAGCGAGCGTGTGAGAGTGAGCGAGCGTGTGAGAGCGAGCGAGCGTGTGAGAGTGAGCGTGTGAGAGTGAGCGAGCGTGTGAGAGTGAGTGTGTGAGAGTGCTCTCTGCTCTCTCCTTGTTTTCAGACATTCATACGAATTGACAAATTTCGCAAAATTGGTTAAAATTTAATTTCGTACGAATCCCGCTGCGCCGGTCTAGTGTAAATGAAATGTCTCGTGTGAGTGGAACTGCATCTTTAACTGACGCAGGCGTTAGACGGCCAGAAACTGACTGTATACAGTGTAACGCGTCGATAATAAATGAAAGAGACCAAACAAAACAAAAAAGCCTTTAGATTCCTTTGGGAAAGAACCCAAGAAAAGCACGTAAAGTAGAAATCGCGTGATTTATGAAATGTCAGCGTGGCTCGGGGCTCATACGTGTTACACGCCAGAATAAATGGGGCCATTATTAATGTTTCGCAATAACATGAAGTTTCTCCCCATGAGTTCACTCCGGGTCTTTATTTTCACCACGGATCTCCGGAGTGTAAATGCACCGCCGCCTTTCTTCTGGGCGCCGCGGCATCAAGAAAAAACGAAATGGAACAGAAACTATGGAGCCGTGCGCCGGCTCAGTTATTTTAACGCTGCTGTTCCATTTGTCATTAACATTATTGTACATAAAAAAACAAACAAAAAATGGTTATAACAAGCAATAGAATAGGAAATGGAATGTAGGGGGGTAACTAGCCTCCACAGATATTGCCCCGGGGGTATTACTAGCCACTGGCTGCTCTAGATACCCACCAAGTTGGATACCTCAGGGGCTGCAACACATTAGCTGTAACTGGCAACACAGAACTGGGGGCAGTGTCATATAGGGTGCCCTCTCCTTCCCCTAGTAAGGATGCCCAGCAGTGCCCAGCAGACTGTAAGCTCCTGAGCCAAGCCCTCTCTACCTAATCTATCTGTTCGCCTGTTCTAGTTCTATCAGCCCCTTTAAATGTAGGGACTGTAAGAAGCTCTGTGGGAATTGTTGGCGCTATAGAAATAACAGATAATAATAATAATAATAATAAAAAATAATAATAATGATAATAATAATAATAATAATAATAATAATAATATTCTGCCCCCTCCTGCTCATCTCACCCCTTCAAATCCCTCGGAAACTTCTGCCTCTGAGTTAATGCTGTATGCAGTTGTATATAATTATAATTACTTGATTGTTTTGTATAGCGCCATCATATTCCCCGGCGCTGTACAATGGGGTATAATGGGATATGTTTATAATGGGATAAATCCGGTATCCCGTCTGCAGGCGCAGCCTCTGCTGGGCTCATCTTCCTCCACCTGTCGTTAAAATGACAGATCTCGGGTTATTTTGGGAGCACAAATAATGTTTTCATTCATTTTCCCGCCGGACAATATAATACTTGATCTTTACGCTTTAAATATCCCCTTTTACCCCGCTGAGCGCCCCCTGGTGAGTAATTCTCTTGGTATCAAATGCCCAGCCGGGTGTTGGGGGAGACGGCTGCAGGGAGGCAGGAATTTTATCGGAAACTCGTCTTTTTGGTTCATAAACTCCAAGGGATTTCTGTTGTTGGGTTTTTATTCGCCGCATAATAATTCGGATATTTGCTTCTTCTTTTTTACGAGTCCCTGAAGCCCCCGACGGCTTGTTAATTTACACACACGGATACCCTCCACGCCGACGTCTCCTCGCCTCGCACTAACGAAGTCACCGGCAGCCGATGTAAGTCGAGGACTGACGGGGTGTATATCCCCGGGACGCAAGATATTCTTATCCCCGGCAGACGGGCGACCAGAGAGCTACAGAGAAATCTTACGGAGAAATAAACGGAACGCGGCGCTTCCATTACTTCTGTATCTGTCATACATGGCAGCTTTATCATTGTCACAAGGAGATGACCCAGGGACCACCTGCACTCACAATCCCGAGCCCACCCTAATGGCCAAAGCCCACCCTAATGGCCCAAGCCCCCTAATGGCCGGAGCCCACCCTAATGGCCCGAGCCCACCCTAATGGCCAAAGCCCACCCTAATGGCCAGAGCGCCACCCTAATGGCCTGAGCCCACCCTAATAGTCTGAGCCCACCCTAATGGCCAGAGCCCACCTTAATGGCCAAAGCCCACCATAATGGCCAAAGCCCACCCTAATGGCCCAAGCCCACACTAATGGCCGGAGCTCACACTAATGGCCGGAGCCCATCCTAGTAGTCCGAGCCCACCCTAATGGCCAGAGCCCACCCTAATGGCCCGAGCCCACTCTAATAGCCCAAGCCCACCCTAATGGCACAAGCCCACCCTAATACCCGGGCCAATCATCACGCAGCCACGGCACCCCCCAAATTCTGACTCCAAAATAAACTGGATTGCTAGTTACAAAGTAACTCTAATAAACCAATCAGCGACGGGGACTACGGGACAGGATTACTCCTAATATTTCAAATGGGCCTTTCCAGGGGGTGTGGTTGGAGGCGGGGTATCTGTGTAACTGAGTGGGGCATTTAGAAGATTCTGGTTTTATACACATTACCGGGGCTTTTAGGGCCGTAGGACCCTGCGAAAAGAGGGGCATCAGGGGAGGAGAGAGGAGCATCTGCACGCTCTCTACCCCACCAGATCCTCGGTCGGCGTGAATGCTGAGCCTCCCTTCGCCTGCCAGACTCGTAACCGGACCCCTGAGCTCTGTGACAGGAGCGACTGATGACGCGGCTCTTTCAAATGCCAAGCGTTTTCTCAAATATTAAATGTCAGCAGTAAACGTGGCGGCAGCTCCCACGGAAACAAAACCAGGCGGCCGGGAGCCGGAACAGACCTGAAAAATTACCAGTCACTTTACCCAATCCAGCATTTACCTAATCCATGCCTTAAACATACTTATATTAAACCCTCACTATGGGAGAAGCCATCTGAATTTGGGATCTGCAGGATTATTCCTCCCCATTAAGTTATCTCTCACCTATTGTTAAGTTGCTGATTGATTCAGGCAGCCTTTGTAAGGATGGAAAAGAGGAAGGGAGAGAACTTCACATCAGGGAATTTATCATATACATAGTTCGTAAGGTTGAAAAAAGACCTAAGTCCATCAAGTTCAAGCCTTCTACCTAACCCCTAATTAAGCGACTTCCAATTCTGCCATCAGGGGAAAAAATTCCTTCTTGACTCCAAGAGGCAATCGGATTTCTCCTTGGATCCAGAAGCTCTAAAATATTAATTCTATTCTATTTATATCCCTGTATATTGTGCCTTTCTAAGAAAATATCGAGACCCCTTTTGAAGACATCTACTGTATTGGATAACCACCTCCCATGGAAGTGAATTCCGTACCTTTATTGTCCTCACTGTAAAGAATCCCTTCCTTTGTCGTCTATGAAACCTGCGCTCTTCCAGTCTCAGAGGGCGACCTCTTGTTCTTTGTATATTTCTGTTAATGAACGTCACTGAAGAGCTCTTTATATCGGCCCTGCATATATTTACATAATGTATATCGGCCCTGCATATATTTATATAATGTATATCGGCCCGCATATATTTATATAATGTATATCGGCCCCGCATATATTTATATAATGTATATCGGCCCTGCATATATTTATATAATGTATATCGGCCCCGCATATATTTATATAATGTATATCGGCCCTGCATATATTTATATAATGTATATCGGCCCGCATATATTTATATAATGTATATCGGCCCCGCATATATTTATATAATGTATATCGGCCCTGCATATATTTATATAATGTATATCGGCCCCGCATATATTTATATAATGTATATCGGCCCCGCATATATTTATATAATGTATATCGGCCCCGCATATATTTATATAATGTATATCGGCCCCGCATATATTTATATAATGTATATCGGCCCTGCATATATTTACATAATGTATATCGGCCCTGCATATATTTATATAATGTATATCGGCCCGCATATATTTATATAATGTATATCGGCCCGGCATATATTTATATAATGTATATCGGCCCCGCATATATTTATATAATGTATATCGGCCCCGCATATATTTATATAATGTATATCGGCCCCGCATATATTTATATAATGTATATCGGCCCTGCATATATTTATATAATGTATATCGGCCCCGAGTATATTTATATAATGTATATCGGCCCGCATATATTAATATAATGTATATCGGCCCTGGGTATGTTTATATAATGTATATCGGCCCTGGGTATGTTTATATAATGTATATCGGCCCCACGTATATTTATATAATGTATATCGGCCCCGCATATATTTATAGAATGTATATCGGCCCTGCATATATATACCGTATTGGCTCGAATATAGGCCGCACTTTTTCCCCCCACTTTAAGTCTTTAAAGTGGGGGTGCGGCCTATATTCGGGGTCTAGCGCCCGACGCCCGGGACATGCAGTCCCGGGCGCCGGGCAGGCAGCGGGGTTAGGATACAGATCCCCCGCAGCGGTGCAGGGGACCTGCATCCTACTCCCCGATACGCTGAGACAGCCTCCCCTGCCAGCACTTCCCACGGGGGGGGTCCCGGCACGGGAGGTTGTATACGCGTATTGTGTAGATGTCCCCCGCCGGCCTCGCAAGACACCCGGGAGTCAGCTCCGGTAAGTCGGGGGGCAGAGGAGGACAGTGGCAGCATATCTCGGGGGGGGGGCAGAGTGGCAGCATGTTTTTTTGGTGCTTTTTTAAAGAAAAAAACTTTTTCTTTAAAAAAGCACCAAACTTTTAGGGTGCGGCCTATATACGGGGGCGGCCTATATCCGAGCCAATACGGTATATAATGTATATCGGCCCTGCATATATTTATATAATGTATATCGGCCCCAGGTATGTTTATATAATGTATATCGGCCCCACGTATATTTATATAATGTATATCGGCCCCGCATATATTTATATAATGTATATCGGCCCCGCATATATTTATATAATGTATATCGGCCCTGCATATATTTATATAATGTATATCGGCCCCGGGTATGTTTATATAATGTATATCGGCCCTGCGTATATTTATATAAAGTATATCGGCCCCGCATATATATATATAATGTATATCAGCCCCGCTTATATTTATATAATGTATATCGGCCCTGGGTATATTTATATAATGTATATCGGCCCCGCTTATATTTATATAATGTATATCGGCCCCGCGTATATTTATATAATGTATATCGGCCCTCCGTATATTTATATAATGTATATCGGCCCTGGGTATGTTTATATAATGTATATCGGCCCCACGTATATTTATATAATGTATATCGGCCCCGCATATATTTATAGAATGTATATCGGCCCCGTGTATATTTATATAATGTATATCCGCCCCGCATATATTTATATAATGTATATCGGCCCCAGGTATGTTTATATAATGTATATCGGCCCCACGTATATTTATATAATGTATATCGGCCCCGCATATATTTATATAATGTATATCGGCCCTGCATATATTTATATAATGTATATCGGCCCCGGGTATGTTTATATAATGTATATTGGCCCCGCGTATATTTATATCATGTATATCGGCCCTGCGTATATTTATATAAAGTATATCGGCCCCGCATATATTTATATAATGTATATCGGCCCCGCGTATATTTATATAATGTATATCGGCCCCGCATATATTTATATAATGTATATCAGCGCCGCTTATATTTATATAATGTATATCGGCCCTGGGTATATTTATATAATGTATATCGGCCCCGCTTATATTTATATAATGTATATCGGCCCCGCGTATATTTATATAATGTATATCGGCCCTCCGTATATTTATATAATGTATATCGGCCCTGGGTATGTTTATATAATGTATATCGGCCCTGGGTATGTTTATATAATGTATATCGGCCCCACGTATATTTATATAATGTATATCGGCCCCGCATATATTTATAGAATGTATATCGGCCCTGCATATATTTATATAATGTATATCGGCCCTGCATATATTTATATAATGTATATCGGCCTCAGGTATGTTTATATAATGTATATCGGCCCCACGTATATTTATATAATGTATATCGGCCCCGCATATATTTATATAATGTATATCGGCCCCGCATATATTTATATAATGTATATCGGCCCTGCATATATTTATATAATGTATATCGGCCCCGGGTATGTTTATATAATGTATATCGGCCCCGCGTATATTTATATCATGTATATCGGCCCTGCGTATATTTATATAAAGTATATCGGCCCCGCATATATTTATATAAAGTATATCGGCCCCGCATATATTTATATAATGTATATCGGCCCCGCTTATATTTATATAATGTATATCGGCCCTGGGTATATTTATATAATGTATATCGGCCCCGCGTATATTTATATAATGTATATTGGCCCCGCTTATATTTATATAATGTATATCGGCCCTCCGTATATTTATATAATGTATATCGGCCCCGCGTGTATTTATATAATGTATATCGGCCCCTGCGTATATTTATATAATGTATATCGGCCCCGTGTATATTTATATAATGTATATCGGCCCCGTGTATATTTATATAATGTATATCGGCCCCGCGTATATTTATATAATGTATATCGGGCCGCATATATTTATATAATGTATATCGGCCCCGCGTATATTTATATAATGTATATCGGCCCCGCATATATTTATATAATGTATATCGGCCCCGTGTATATTTATATAATGTATATCGGCCCGCGTATATATTTATATAATGTATATCAGCCCCGCATATATTTATATAATGTATATCAGCCCCGTATATATTTATATAATGTATATCAGCCCCGCATATATTTATATAATGTATATCAGCCCCGTATATATATTTCTATAATGTATATCAGCCCCGCATATATTTATATAATGTATATCGGCCCTGCATATATTTATAGAATGTATATTGGCCCTGCATATATTTATATAATGTATATCAGCCCCGTATATATTTATATAATGTATATCAGCCCCGCATATATTTATATAATGTATATCGGCCCTGCATATATTCATATAATGTATATCAGCCCCGTATATATTTATATAATGTATATCAGCCCCGCATATATTTATATAATGTATATCAGCCCCGTATATATATTTCTATAATGTATATCAGCCCCGCATATATTTATATAATGTATATCGGCCCTGCATATATTTATAGAATGTATATTGGCCCTGCATATATTTATATAATGTATATCAGCCCCCGTATATATTTATATAATGTATATCAGCCCCGTATATATTTATATAATGTATATCGGCCCTGCATATATTCATATAATGTATATCAGCCCCACATATATTTATATAATGTATATCAGCCCCGTATATATTTATATAATGTATATCAGCCCCGCATATATTTATATAATGTATATCAGCCCTGTATATATTTATATAATGTATATCAGCCCCGCATATATTTATATAATGTATATCGGCCCTGCATATATTTATATAATGTATATCAGCCCCGCATATATTTATATAATGTATATCAGCCCTGCATATATATTTATATAATGTATATCAGCCCCATATATAATTATATAATGTATATCAGCCACGCATATATTTATATAATGTATATTGGCCCTGCATATATTTATATAATGTATATCGGCCCTGCATATATTTATATAATGTATATCGGCCCCGCATATATTTATATAATGTATATCGGCCCCGCATATATTTATATAATGTATATCCTCCCCGCATATATTTATATAATGTATATCGGCCCTGCATATATTTATATAATGTATATCAGCCCCGCATATATTTATATAATGTATATCAGCCCTGCATATATATTTATATAATGTATATCAGCCCCATATATAATTATATAATGTATATCGGCCCGCATATATTTATATAATGTATATCCTCCCTGCATATATTTATATAATGTATATCGGCCCTGCATATATTTATATAATGTATATCAGCCCCGTATATATTTATATAATGTATATCGGCCCCGCATATATTTATATAATGTATATTGGCCCTGCATATATTTATATAATGTATATCGGCCCTGCATATATTTATATAATGTATATCAGCCCCGTATATATTTATATAATGTATATCAGCCCCGTATATATTTATATGTTATCATATCCCCTCAGAGATGTCGTTTTTCCAGTGTATATAATTTTAACTTTTTTAGTCTCTCTCCATAACGAGTATCTCCCAATCCCCTTATTAATTATCGTAGCTCTCCTATGCACTTTTTCTAATTCCATAATGTCCTTTTTAAGGACCGGCGCCCAGAATTGTATCGCGTATTCAAGGTGAGGTCTTACCAGTGACCTGTTAAGAGGCGGATAATATCCTCCTCCCTTGAATCAATACTTCTTTTTATGCATCCCAAAACCTTATTGGCCCTCGCTGGTTCTGCCACAGACTGCCACCGATCTCGGCTTCCCTGAAATCAGGGTGATTAAGACCGAGCCATTCTATTGTTCCCTGCAAGCAGTATGATAAGGAGTCGCGGTGTTTAGTAGATCGGGGGTCAGATAACAGAGTGAGAAATCATACAAACGGCTGATAATAATAAAAAAACTTAAAACAGCAAAAAAATGAAAAATTTTTGGAAATGAGAGCTTTAGTGGGACTTCAGACGACCCCTCTATTTCCTTTACTGATCGAAATCTACCGTAATGGAGCATTTGCCATGAAGAATCCGGCACGTCTCACCTAAAATAATCATTTTCTTCCCAATAGTGTTTTATCGGGCGGCTGTAAATGTCATTGCGTGACACCGGCCGCTGACGCAAGGAGTTATTGGAATGCCCTTTGCAGCCATGGAGGAAAACGTACAGCGCCGGCTCCGTGGGTAAAAGTTTAATGAAACGCATGATTTGCACTGAATATTCCCCCCCCATGTGTTTGATGTAATAAAATACCAAAAAACTCAAGTTTTTAAGTGAAGTCTATATTGGCGTCTCTGCAGCCTTCCACGCGGCTGGCATCAGTGCCTCCTCCACTGGAACGAGTTTCTCTCCCCTCCACTATCTGTTGGTGTTGGGGGGGTATCAGTGACGGGTGAGAGGTAGTGTGGGGGTATCAGTGACAGGTGAGAGATAGCGTGGGGGGGTATCAGTGACGGGTGAGAGGTAGTGTGGGGGTATCAGTGACGAGTGAGAGGTAGCGTGGGGGGGGTATCAGTGACGGGTGAGAGGTAGCGTGGGGGGGTATCAGTGACGGGTGAGAGGTAGTGTGGGGGGGGTATCAGTGACGGGTGAGAGGTAGTGTGGGGGTATCAGTGACGGGTGAGAGGTAGTGTGGGGGGGTATCAGTGACGGGTGAGAGGTAGCGTGGGGGGGTATCAGTGACGGGTGAGAGGTAGTGTGGGGGGGTATCAGTGACGGTTGAGAGGTAGCGTGGGGGGGTATCAGTGACGGGTGAGAGGTAGTGTGGGGGTATCAGTGACGGGTGAGAGGTAGCGTGGGGGGGTATCAGTGACGGGTGAAAGGTAGTGTGGGGGGGTATCAGTGACGGGTGAGAGGTAGCGTGGGGGTATCAGTGATGGGTGAGAGGTAGTGTGGGGGGTATCAGTGACGGGTGAGAGGTAGTGTGGGGGGTATTAGTGACGGGTGAGAGGTAGTGTGGGGGGGTATCAGTGACGGGTGAGAGGTAGTGTGGGGGTATCAGTGACGGGTGAGAGGTAGCGTGGGGGGGTATCAGTGACGGGTGAGAGGTAGTGTGGGGAGGTATCAGTGACGGGTGAGAGGTAGCGTGGGGGGTATCAGTGACGGGTGAGAGGTAGTGTGGGGGGTATTAGTGACGGGTGAGAGGTAGTGTGGGGGGGTATCAGTGACGGGTGAGAGGTAGTGTGGGGGTATCAGTGACGAGTGAGAGGTAGCGTGGGGGGGGTATCAGTGACGGGTGAGAGGTAGTGGGGGGGGGTATCAGTGACGGGTGAGAGGTAGTGTGGGGGTTATTAGTGACAGGTGAGAGGTAGTGTGGGGGGTATCAGTGACGGGTGAGAGGTAGTGTGGGGGGGTATCAGTGACGGGTGAGAGGTAGTGTGGGGGGGTATCAGTGATGGGTGAGAGGTAGTGTGGGGGGGTATCAGTGACGGGTGAGAGGTAGCGTGGGGGTGTGACAGGGCCAGGCTAGCTGGCTCATGTGTCATATGAAGTTTAGCCGGGTCACGGAGCCCTTTTGTGTCCGGTTCTGTATACCGTGACCCGGTAATATATTATATTGTGTTTATTGTGTAACCGGCCCAGAGACTGATGTGGCTTCAGCCCCAGCCTTCAGAGAGACGATCCTATAATCTGGCTGGGGCTCTTAATCAGCCAGCACAGCCCTGTCTGCCCAGACGGCCCCCGCACTACAGGGGGGATAACACAGGTGGGGGAACCCATTGTATTCTGTAATCCCCTCACCTGATACATCCCCTGTATACTGATGGGATTTGTGATGGGATGTGAGTGATGGGATTGGGGGTTGGGTTCGGTACACATTGCATTGAGATTGTATAAAGTTCTGTGTGTTTGTAATAAAGAGAGTTCTTCTTGGTTTACTACGAATGGTGGTCTGGATGATCCGTGGATAGCTGAGTGCGATCCGTATGAGGGACTGACTGGTGATTCCTCAGCCCTCAAACAGGGGGACCCAGCCTTGGGTACGGTGACCCTGTAACAGGGGGGTATCAGTGACGGGTGAGAGGTAGCCTGGGGGGGTATCAGTGATGGGTGAGAGGTAGTGTGGGGGGTATCAGTGATGGGTGAGAGGTAGTGTGGGGGGGTATCAGTGATGGGTGAGAGGTAGTGTGGGGGGGTATCAGTGACGGGTGGGGGGTATCAGTGACGGGTGAGAGGTAGCGTGGGGGGGTATCAGTGATGGGTGAGAGGTAGCGTGGGGGGGTATCAGTGATGGGTGAGAGGTAGCGTGGGGGGGGTATCAGTGATGGGTGAGAGGTAGTGTGGGGGGGTATCAGTGATGGGTGAGAGGTAGTGTGGGGGGTATCAGTGATGGGTGAGAGGTAGTGTGGGGGGTATCAGTGACAGGGAGGTTATGGGGGCTTCTCTGAAGTAGTGGGTTTTTAGATGTTTCTTGAATGTCGGGAGGGAGGGTGAAAGCTGAAGGTTCGGGGGGAGATTCCAGAGATATGGGGGCAGCTCGAGTGAAATCTTGTAGACGGGAAAAGGAAGAGGTGATGAGTGAGGAGGAGAGCCTTAGCCCATGGGAGGAACGTAGGGATCGAGTAGGAGAGTATTTGCTAATGAGGTCAGAAATGTACGGAGGATCAGTGTTATGGGGGGAGCAGTGTTATGGAGGGGGGGGGCAGTGTTATGGAGGGGGGGGGCAGTGTTATGGAGGGGGGGCAGTGTTATGGAGGGGGGGGCAGTGTTATGGAGGGGGGGCAGTGTTATGGAGGGGGGGCAGTGTTATTTGGGGCCTTATATGTCAGTACCAGGATTTGAAATTAATTTCTAAAGGTAATTGGGAGCCGGTGGAGGATCACAGAGGGGGAAGACTAAGTTGATTAGTTTGCCAAGAAGTATAAAGAGAAGAGCAGAGGGCCGAGGACTGAACCTTGTGGGCCGCCAAGCGAAAGTGGAAGGGGCGATGATGTCTCGCCAGAGAAGCTGACAGAGAAGGAACGGTTAGACAGATATGAGGAGATCCAGGAGAGAGAGCTGCATCTCAATGCCTATAGAAGCAAACCAACCTGCGAGGCTTCACGTCGGTGGGGGGCACCCAGATATCACACAGCTTCTCAACATGGAGGTTGCATTTCAATGCAAAATGTAAAAAACAAAACACCATCATCATCATCATCGTTTACTTCTAGAGAAACGCGTTTTATGGGACCTCTCAGAAATCCATTGTGCTGACCCCTGCGATGATCAGGACGCCATTTACACGATCGGGGCCTAATCAGAACTATTTCTTCCAAATGGAAAAAAATAAATGTAAGATATGAAATATATATAAATATATAAGGAAGCCGTAGAAGGCAAGCGCTTTCCTTGTGAAACAGTAAAAAAAATAAGACAACGAACAGAGTAAAAGAAAAGCCAAAGAAAGCACAAAGACATGACGGGATCCAGCCCCAAAAACCTTCTCTTTTCAGTGGAAATGAGGATGAGCTGTAATGCGCTCTGATCCCGGCAGACAATTACCGCGGAAGCCATTGTGCTGCCGCAGAGACGGGGACAGCAATCTGCTTGTACTTCACAGAGCCGAGGATGAAAGCGGAGCTGCTTCTTTTTTTGGGGGGGGGTAAAAGAAGAAATTTCGAGCAAGAAGAAGGTAAAATGAGAACGAGACATCTGCTCGGAAAGTGTCGTCACTTCAAGTCCGGCTCAGACTCCTCTTTACACGGCTTGTTTCAGGGATATCAGAGAGAACTCTCCGGAACCTCGCTCCACGCTCTCCGTCCTTCGTAAAGCAGCCGTTCCGGATCGTTAGCGCTTTCAGAGATTTAGCATTATCAGCGCTTCTCGGCTTCTTTCGGCGGATACCATGCTGGACATTCGTAGCCTGGAATACATTGTTGCCAGTACTATAATACAACAATAAATAGGCATATGCCTACCCATGTTTAAATGCCCTCTACCACTTCTGCTGGGAGGCTGTTCCCCTTATCTACCACTAACTTCCTTCCATTCCCTCTAGCGTTAGGTTATATCCTCTTGTTTTAACATTTCTCCTTCTTTTGAAGCTTTAAAAGTCCCATGATCCATGAGCTGCGCTGTGGCATAGGATGGCGCTATATAAATCAATAAATAATAAGTGGTCATGTTTAATACCCTCACTGTATTACCCTCTACCGCTTCTGCTGGGAGTCTGTTCCTCTTATCTACCACCCTCTCAGTACAATTTTCCTACAATAATAATCAGTGTATATGGAAGGGTCGCCCTGGGAGGTGACGATAACCCAGATCTCCGGCCGGGTCCTTCGCTCGCATCCTCTGGCGCAGTCGAGTAGATCTGCCTCGTTACAGAATGCAGCGGCAGCAGAATTTAATACATCCAGGAAATCTGACAGCTGACCTGGAGATGATACTTAATCCCACGCCGGCCTCCAGCTCCGGAGACAGCCTCGCCGCGAGTCCAGCTACACCGACCCCAAAACGCACTAAATCCACCCAAAATGGAAATGAAATGCTAACAAAATCAACACCAGAGCAAAACAGAGATGGATGGGGGGGGGGTTTAAAGATTTACCACCTCTCACTGTCACCCCTTTACACGAGAATTCATACAGATTTACCCCAATACGCGAGGGTACATACAGCTGCAGCCGCCCCGGCCAGTCTCAGAGACCCTCAACAGCCGCCATAATCTGAAGGTGGGGGTCTCGCCAAAACACTGTGTATTTGCATGGGGTGGGAGGCTAATAGGGCTTGGGTTATGCCGAGTTGCTGCTACCACGACCCGGAGATTGAGCGCCACGACTCGGAAACCCGAAGAAACGGGACTTTACCTGGAGTCTCAGGAATGCCCATTATGGGTAAATACGGACGCGGCAGATAAAGGCCCGGGGCAGCCGATTAACGGTTCCCGGAGCGAACGGAGAGCGTAACGTCCCCCGGAGCGCGGAGGTCGGCACCGATACAGCAGCAGATAAATGGCTCGGACCCCAAACCCAACACTAAACAGAAGAGAACGTCCCAGATGGGAAGCGTTAGCGGGGATTACAGGAAACAATTATTCCCCGGCTTTACCCAAATCCCAAGTTTTTCTTGAGAAAGTGTCAGAGACTTCCAGGGGAAGCTTCAGACGCGGATCTCACACCGTCTGTTACCCTCACGTGAAGGAAACGGACGGGTCTGCTCAGTTTGAGCCATGGAAACGGGGGGAAAACTATAAAAAAAGGGAAACTGGGTGTGTTTGTCGTCTCCCGAAAAAAATGATTTTTAAAGATTTTTTGCAAATGAGAAATTGGAAAAACACGCGGACGAGGAGAGGGATTTCGGGACCTTGGAGACCCTCTCAGCGTGCAAAGGGGTCTGCAATGTAAAGGGTGCAGATATATCAGCCATTCAGCACGGGCCTAAGGGAAGAGTCACGGCAAAAATACTTCGCAGCCCCCTTCCTGCAGAGTGTTACTATGTGAAATGCTCTGCAAGACGCCTAAGCTCTGCCGCTTCTCTTGTGACATCAAATTTATGTGCCAGTTGCGTGAAGTTTGTAGTTCAGATGTTGCACTTTATTGAGAAGGTAGTAGATAATTTGGAACAGCCTCCCAGCAGAGGTGGTAGAGGGTAATACAGCGAGGGTATTAAACATGCATGGGGTAGACATACGGCTCCTGAATCTAAGACGAGACCGCCGAATGATTAAGGTTTGAGTCGTTACAGCAGGAGAAACGGGCAGACTAGACGGGGGCCGGATGGGGCCGATCTGCCGGATGGGGTTCCGGGTTTCTTTGTTTTCGGCGTCATTATGAATTATTTCTAAATGAATTACGATTAGTCTGTGAAATATACGCCATCAGCCTCTATAAACACGATAATTCCATTAAAATGAATAAAAGTGATAACCGTCGGCAGACAGCGCGTGTTTCAAGGTCATGAAGATTTAACCCTTTAACTCGAAATATTTTGCATTCTGGGGTCTCCGTGAGTTAATAAAACCCGCAAGAATCTCTCAATCTGCCCCGACGGAGTATAGAATAAAAAAAGGCAATTCCCCTAATGAAATCCCTTGGTTTTGTGCCAGTCCGGCCGCATCGAGCGGATGTTTCCTATGATGTCATGGCTCGCAGTCTGTAGTGGATTTAATCTTCTGCAGCCTGAGAGGATCATTTCAATTCCTCTGATATGGAGAGAAATTCATTACTTCCGGTGACCTTTCTCTGTGACCCGCGAGCCGGAGTGATATAATGCGGACGCTGGGGCGATATAATGCGGACGCTGGGGCGATATAATGCGAATGCCAGAGTGATATAATGCGGACGCCGGGGCGATATAATGCGGACGCTGGGGCGATATAATGCGAATGCCAGAGTGATATAATGCGGACGCCGGGGCGATATAATGCGGACGCTGGGGCGATATAATCCAGATGCCTGAGCGATATAATCCGGACGCCGGGGCGATATAATCCGGATGCCTGAGAGATATAATCCGGACGCCGGGGCGATATAATCCGGATGCCTGAGCGATATAATCCGGACGCCGGGGCGATATAATCCGGATGCCTGAGTGATATAATACGGATGCCTGAGTGATATAATACGGACGCCGGTGCGATATAATGCAGATGCCGGGGCGATATAATGCGGAACCCGGAACGATATAATGAGGACGCCAGGGAAATATAATGCGGATGCCGCAGTGATATAATACGGACGGCGGGGCGATAAAATCCAGATGCTGGAGTGATATAATACGGACGCCGGGGCGATATAATCCAGATGCTGGAGTGATATAATACGGACGCCGGGGCGATATAATCCGGATGCTGGAGTGATATAATACGGACGCCGGGGCGATATAATCCGGATGCTGGAGTGATATAATACGGACGGCGGGGCGATATAATCCGGATGCTGGAGTGATATAATACGGACACCGGGATGATATAACGCAGATGCCAGAGTGATATAATACGGACACCGGGCTATATAACACGGACGCCGGGGCTGCCGGGCGTATACTTCAGGACGGAGCTGCGAGGATTCTGATAGACAAGTAATTTAAAGAGAGAGATGATGCCCGTCCGCGCAGGGTGCGAGCCCTCTTACAATCCTACGCCTGGGTCACATTATTCCCCCCAAAACAGCCGGACGCTTTATCAGAATAAACGATAAAGTAACAAAGTATCAAAATGTTTCTAACGATATTTATTTAACAAAACAGGTGCAATAAATGACTTCGCTTCCCAGATCAGCCTCTGTTGTACGGCTCTGTGACGCTGCGCTACGCATGCACAGACGCTACCAGCTCCCAATGTATTCTTCCCTATTAGCAGCAATTAATTAAACTTCACTACACAGAACCTGCCGGCAGATCGGCCCCATCCGGCCCCCGTCTAGTCACCCGTTTCTCCTGCTGTAACGACTCAAACCTTAATCAGTCGTTGGTCTCGTCTTAGTTTCAGGAGCCGTATGTCTATCCCATGCATGTTTAATACCCTCACTGTATTACCCTCTACCACCTCTGCTGGGAGGCTGTTCCATTTATCCACCACCCACTTTGTGGCTTTGAGTATTTTGATAACGAAGTCTGACCAAAGATATATGTATCAAATCTCCCATTATTATTTATTATTTAGCTTTAGGATGAACATTGGCCCGGTACCTACGAGCGTCCAGAGTGGAATTATTTTGGCCGCAGATGTTTAAATTCAATCAATACAGAAACTCTGAGGCAGAAAATAAAACAAAAACTCAATATTTCTATAAAAATGTATATATTAACTTCTCCAAACCCCAACTCAGCAAATATTCAGCAGAACAGCTCCTCTCGTTGGGACTTCAAAATTCTGAAAAATCATTTCTAATATTTCGTGTCCCACGAGAAGGAAACGTCCCTTTAGATCGTAAGCTTGTGAGCCGAGTCCTCTCTGCTAACGCATCGCATCGTCTTCGTCTGTTCATTCTAGTCTTGTCCTATACCCCGCATATATATATGATTGTAGGAAGCGCTGAGGACATTGTTGGCGCTGTATAAATAATAATAAAAATTATAATAAAATATATATAATAATATTAATAAAAATAATAAACAAATATAATAATTACACGTAGATACAGAGCCCCCCAATACTGCTTGAGCCCCTCTATCTATGAAGCTTCCAAACTCATGGTGTCGAAACCACAATCAACTTTCATTTATTTTTCGTTGAATAAATTCCATATAAAAGAGCAAACTGTATCCCGAGGAGATGACTTGATTGGTGGGTTCAGGCGCTCCCTGTATATCTCCCCGCAGGACAGGTTCATGTAATGTATCGGAATCTCCAACGGGAAGTCAGACGGTTACTGGGGGCTAAGGGAGGAGGTTCCGGGGGCAAATTTATCTTATTAAATATTAACACAATGTGAGAAGATCTTCGGGTCGCCGAACGCCGCCAGCTCTTTCAGACCTCCACCAGTAGATGAGCTGCAGAGCAGCGATCTGCCCCCTCGAAGGGTAATTTCTCCAAGGTCAACATCATTCTAGGATCCAGGGGCTACTGGGGGTGTCATCATGAGAGTTGTAGTTCGGCTACAGATTAGCCAGTCCTGGCTACTGACAATGCCCCCCACGCGAGATGTTGGAGTGGCCACTATTTTTATTTCTGATGCCATTAAGCAAATTATGAAATAATGGTAAATTTATTAAATAATAGTTTTCTTTTAAATTCCATTCTGTGGCTGGGAGAGAACGGGTCGGAGGTGAGCGGGAGCGCTGGGCTCTCCGAGCTGCCGGCAGTCAGATAAGCGCATCATAGTACCCCGTATGCCATGATGTAACGCGAGATCAGAGTTATACCGGTAGTATGAGGTCACCGAACCCAAGTATTTATTGATACCTAATTATCGTTCACCTCCTTTACTAATAACTCGCACCCCCATCACGATGTCTGTAAGGCTTACGATATACCTGCAGTTATTCCGCCGTCATTTTATTCCCGGCTGTAATATAAATCGCAAGGGTTTGTAACCAGCGATTATCCTTTAAACTTAAACTTGGTTCCCGGCCAATGCAAACCTCTTATCTTTATTTTTGATGCAATGGTTTGTTGGGGGGGGCGGTTAATGTTTATTTGTTAGCCTCCCTGTATTGCAGTGTTCTTTTTTTTTCTTTTTCTCATTCGGTGGTCATTTGGGGGACGTTACTGGGGTACTGGGTCATTTTGCTATTTGTTTCTTATTATGTTGTACCCTGGTTTTCTTGTTTTTGGTTTTATCTTTGAAAACTTAATAAAAATATAAAAATGTTCAGAAGTAAACTTAAGCTTGGATCAGCGAACACAACGTATCATTGGTGCACAGGAGTGATGGGAGTGATAAACAGCCGTTGGAACACAGGAGTGATGGGAGTGATAAAGGGCCGTTGGAACACAGGAGTGATGGGGGTGATAAAGGGCCATTGGAACACAGGAGTGATGGGAGTGATAAAGGCCTCTGTATGCTTATGAAGAGATTCCATTAAAAATCAGCCGTTTCCTGCTACAATAGTCATTTACAACATTAACCCCGTCTGCGCTGGATTTCTGATCCATTCCATGTTATTTTCATGGACAGAATCTGCTTCTCTTTCAAAAACAAGGACATTTCTAAGCGACCCCAAACATCATCAGAAACTACACCTACTAAGTGTCCCTGTTTAGTCAGTCAGTACTTCTTTGGTCTCTTAATCTCTGTGTCCCTTTCCCCTGATGCCCCTCTCTCCTCCCCTGATGCCCCTCTCTCCCCCCTGTTGCCCCTCTTTTCTAGGAGGTCAGAATGTTTGCTGGGTATTAGGGGATCGCAGGGTTCTACAGCCCTAAAAGCCCCGATAATGTGTATAGAAACAGCAGGGAACGGCTTTATAAATTAAACGGGGTAAATAAAACCCCATTCTTCTTCTTCTAAATGCCCCACTCAGTTACACAAATACCCCGCAACATGTCCTGAAGCCCCACCCCAGCCCCGCCCCCTCTGGCGGTTTCACATGTCATTAGGGATGTATATATATAAATACATCTCGCACGGGTTCGGTATTTCTGTTTAAATAGTATCTCAGTGTGAAGTAGGACCCTGCAGTAAAATAGTATTTATTGCAATCGGAGCAGAAAATCGTAATGACGGGTTACACGGCGGTGCAAATATCCACAATCTGGGGGATTCCTTTCTGTTTGGGTGAAAAGTAATTGTTTTGCTCTTTTAATCAAGGTGCAAATTTTTAGAAACAATAAGGATCTGTCAGCCCCGCAAAATGTGTCATAACACGTGGTGATATATAATGTAATTACTGGGGGTGTTTAGTGTAATTAAAACCGATAGCAGATTCCATGTGGTTTTTTTTTAAAAAACCTTTGGAAACCATCTGACGAAGAAAGAAGTAGGAAGCGGGTGAGTTTTGCGTACACCCGTATTCTGCTCATTTCAGGCTTTTCCTTACACAAAGCTGGCTGCTTGTTGTTATCATTCAAACTCTCATTCCCTTTCTTCCTTTCTTTTCTTCTTCCTTTCCTCTTCCTTCCCTGTCTTTTTTTCCCTTTCTCTTTGTTATTTTTCTCTTTATTCCCTTCTCCCTTCACTTCTTTCTACCTCTTCCTTTCCTTCCCCTCATTTCTTTCTCCTTTTCCCTCATTTTGTCCTTTTGGACACAACATTATCTACAAATGAGCAACCCCCTCTCCTCAGCACACAACACTATCCAACAGCCCCTCACACAACGCTATCAAAAAGCCTCTATCCCTCGTGCACAAAACACTATCCAGCAGCCCCTCCACCTAGCACACGACACTATCCAACAGCCCCTCCACCTAGCACACAACACTATCCAACAGCCTCTCCACCTAGCACACGACACTATCCAACAGCCCCTCCACCTAGCACACGACACTATCCAACAGACCCTCCACCTAGCACACGACACTATCCAACAGCCCCTCCACCTAGTACACGACACTATCCAACAGCCCCTCCACCTAGCACACGACACTATCCAACAGCCTCTCCACCTAGCACACGACATTATCCAACAGCCTCTCCACCTAGCACACAACACTATCCAACAGCCTCTCCACCTAGCACACAACACTATCCAACAGCCCCTCCACCTAGCACACGACACTATCCAACAGCCCCTCCACCAAGCACACGACACTATCCAAATGCCCCTCCACCTAGCACACGACACTATCCAACAGCCCCTCCACCTAGCACACGACACTATCCATCAGCCCCTCCACCTAGCACACAACACTATCCAACAGCGCCTCCACCTAGCACACAACACTATCCAACAGCCTCTCCACCTAGCACACAACACTATCCAACAGCCTCTCCACCTAGCACATGACACTATCCAACAGCCCCTCCACCTAGCACACAACACTATCCAACAGCCCCTCCACCTAGCACACTACACTATCCAACAGCCCCTCCACCTAGCACACTACACTATCCAACAGCCCCTCCACCTAGCACACAACACTATCCAAAAGCCCCTCCACCTAGCACACAACACTATCCAAATGCCCCTCCACCTAGCACACAACACTATCCAAATTCCCCCCACCTAGCACACAACACTATCCAACAGCCCCTCCACCTAGCACACAACACTATCCAACAGCCTCTCCACCTAGCACACTACACTATCCAACAGCCCCTCCACCTAGCACACAACACTATCCAACAGCCCCTCCACCTAGCACACAACACTATCCAAATGCCCCTCCACGTAGCACACAACACTATCCAAATTCCCCCCCACGTAGCACACAACACTATCCAACAGCCCCTCCACCTAGCACACAACACTATCCAAATGCCCCTCCACCTAGCACACAACACTATCCAACAGCCCCTCCACCTAGCACACAACACTATCCAACAGCCCCTCCACCTAGCACACAACACTATCCAACAGCCCCTCCACCTAGCACACAACACTATCCAAATGCCCTTCCCACCATGTGAATCGTTGGTGCCGCTGGGTATATCTTATCATCATATGCAGTAATTATGCACTTTGCTTTAACCCCTCACAGCAGGACACACAATCTCTTTTATTTGTATAGAGATGAGTTTGTATTTTTGGCTTTGCCTGTTTTTCATTCTCCCAGGTTACCCACGGACCTGGAGATCGACGGCCATTAACTCTTCAATAACTCTTCCTCATATTATATAACAACGAATTACAAAACCCAGGGGCCGTATTCCTAACGCTAATAACAACTCACCAGAAAGGCTCGGCCAAGGGCAGATGGACAGGAGATAGGAGCCTGTCTACCAGGTCAGGGTGGGTTCTTCCCCATTGACCCTGAACCCCCCATCAAACTCACAATTACCCTTACATGGCTACCAAGTGTCCCAATTTATTCTGCACAGTCCTGGAAAAGGGCCCCCTCCTCCCACATTCTGCGTTGGTTAAGTGCTACAGACAGGAACGCCATTACAGCAAACGATAAAACCTACGAACGGAGAAAGTGACGGATAAAACTTAATTATGAAAAATATTGGAATTGACATAAAATTGACAATATAATTAGCGTAATTGCGGGAACGCGTTCAGAGACCGAATACATGAAAGGGATTACGGGGAGGAAATCGTTTACTGCCAATATTACGGGGATTATTAATTCATGCATTTACCTGACAGGCATCCAGCAGCCACACAGCGGACTCTCTATTCACAGAAAGCTACGGCCGGGGGCCACCGGAGTGCCAGCTTCTGCTGGCTGAGCATACTGGGATTCATAGCCCTCTAATCAGAGCCAAATGAGCAAAGGAGTAATAAATTTAAACAGGAAAGACCGCATTTCACAATTTATTAAACAAATAATGTAAATATATTAACCCAGAACCTGCATATCGGCCCCATCCGGCCCCCGTCTAGTCGCCCGTCTCTCCTGCTGTAACGACTCAAACCTTAATCAGTCGTTGGTCTCGTCTTAGATTCAGGAGCAGTACGTCTATCCCCTCTTGAATTACCCTCTACCACTTCTGCTGGGAGCCTGCTCCACTTATCTACCACCCTCTGGGTATTGTAAAACCTTATACATCAATGTCAAATGCAGCGATAACAGAACACAAACATCAAATCTTTGGAAATCAAGGCTTTTTGTAGTAAAATTAATAATTAAACTCTACAGAAAACTAGCTTTAAAAAAATGGAGGTTTCAAAAAGATTGGGCTCTCAATTACACCGTTTGAAGAGGAGACATCAGAGGAGCGTCAGATATCTCACAGCGGAGTCTGAGAAACTTGTTTAGTAAACAGATTAAGGAACAGGCGCTGCGCTCAACATCTTCAACGTCCTCATCGATCAAAGATTTTTTACCAAAAGCAAAGCGAATTCTCCATGACCCCGGTTTACGACTCTAAACATTTTCTCGGTTTTGGATTAGCTTTAAAAAAGGGGACAGTTTACGGACCTCCTCCTCCACGCTCATACAGTTTCTGCCGCTGATTGGCTGCTTGTGAACAGGTCTATGGGCCCCTGCCAGAGAACAGGTGGACTGCGCTACGGAATCTGCAGGCGCCATATAAATAAACGTAATGGAATTCCTTCATCACAATGTTACAGAAATAGAACGTTTCGCTTTCTTTGGATGAAAACTCATTAAATTCTTGACTCATTAAATCCTTTTTCGCTCGCGGCCTCTAAAATTTCACACGGCCACAACAATTTACAATCATTTGCAGCCAGTAAAACACCAGGAAGCCCTACTTGTGATCAGGTGTGATAAACACAGATTTGTTTAGACCCAAGAGTCGCTTTCTGGCCAATCCTTACGGCAAAAAAAAACAAACCAAATGAACGAAGCGCCTGAGATTTGCCCTTCGTGGCTTCCCTTCCATCATTATATATAATCCCCTAATTATATGATTCGAAGATGGGAAGGAGGCACATATGGAACCTTTACCCTAATCGGCTACTGTGAGCGGCCTCAACACACATCCCAAGAATGCCAAAAATGTGCAATTTGTTATATCGCTAAATTGTCAGGGAAACTTCAATTTTCGAATTAAATTTGAATAATTCCAACCGTTTATTCTGAGCAACAACAACGAAAAAGCTTTCTGTAATCAATCCGGTTACAGCGAGTTAAATGGAAAACAGTAGCCCCGTATCTGGTTTAAAGAAATTGCTAACATATTTCGGTTTTTCAAGGCATTTCACTCAAATTTAATACACTTTCCATGAATGCTGACGAGATTACCTCCCCTGTACGAAAGGCGTGTAATCTCTTTCAATACTTTAAAAAGAAAAACACGTTTTAAAAAATAGCTATTTTTAGTGAAAACACTTGTATGCCAATTTGCCAGAGATTGTAGAATTATTTAATATATTTGTATATATATATATTTATTTTTATTATTTTTTTTTATTTTTTTTTTAATTCAATATCACAACTTGTTTGTAGGACATTAAAAGCCTGCAAGACTGCTGAATTCTATAACTAAATGCAGCGTTAGAAGAAATAATTCTTTAATTACTAAAGTATTTTGTCTCTTTCACAATTTTTGCCAGGAACACTTAATTGCCGTGTATTTAGAAGAGAATGTACCGATTCCATAAAAGCTAAAAAGCTTCTTAAAAGTTTGTGTTCTTCTTATGAGATAAAACCATAAAATGAGGTAACCATAAAATAATAGATCTGCTAATGATTTAGTTGCTTAACATCCCAGATAATGGAACTGCACCTTTACCAACGTCAAATGCAGAATTACACTAAAGAACCAAGGGTTACAATGTTACCAGTTAAGTAGACATTATATTTAAATTATCCCCCCAAAAAACTGCTTACGGCGTCACTCCTACTTACTAAGATTTAGTGCCCCTCAAATATAATCACTTCGAGAGTTATGACATCACAGAAAAGCTTGCCCAACGAAACCTCTATAATTCGGTCATTGCGCCTGTAAAGATTCCAAGCGTTTGCTCAAAAAATGTTTGCTAATTTTGTGTATTTATTAATAAATTAGGGATTGCCCCTGGGCTGTGGGTAATGTTCCCTCTGATTTCTGGTAATTGGTCTGGTGAATGCTGAATGTAACCATTAAATTGTTTCTAGATATTTTTGGCACAGCCTCTCATGGCTCATAAATCGGTTTCAATATTATACAAAAATAAATGCAACCTAAGAAGTTACGTATATTATTCTATACTTTGAAGTTTAAACTACTTTGTTCAGTTTGTTACTTTATTAAATAAAACATCAAGGAAGATTCCCCCAATATCCATCAACTTATATATATATTTATGTGTAATGGGTGTTTGTGTATGTAAATGTATGTTTATGGTGTTAGAGTGGCTGTGTGTGTATATATGTATGGATGTGTAAGTGTATGTTGTAAGAGTGTGTGTGCGCATGTAAGTGTAAGGTGAGTGTGTGTATGATGTACGTATGTATGTAGAGATCGTAAGTTTGCGAGCCGAGCCTCTCCATGTATTGGTTTGTCTTACTCTGTCAATTCTCGTCTTGTCAGATCCCTTGAATATATGGATTGTATTAAGCGCTGCGTAAACTGTTGGCGCTATATAAATAAAAGATAATAATAATAATAATGTAGAGCTGCCCCTGACACATCAGAATTCATTCACAGCCCCACGGCAATCATTATCTCCCAACCAGCAGAATTATCATCCTCTACCATTATGGGGTATATTGCATCACAATCATCCCTCTCCATCTTCATGCCCCCCAACATAACGTCTCATCATTTTCACACCCGGCATTATTTCCTCATCATATTCATATCCTTCCCTTAGCGCAGCTCTCTATTACAAACGTATCTCTCCCCTCTCCTCCCCGTCATTGGCGCCGGAGTCTAGCAATCTGTGGTGCGGTGCTGGCTGCCCTGGCACCCAGACTGCACACATAGGACTTTATCGCTCCCCTTTCTTCCTCTCTCCTCTTTGATCCCTTCTCACTATCTCTCCTTCTCTTTATCTCTTATTTCTATCCCTCCCCTCTCTCCTCATCTATCCTTATATTTCTCTTTATTTCTCCCCTCTCTCTCTCTCTTTACTTCACCCTTTTTTCCTTTCTCTCACCATGTGGTATATCTCTTCTGCGCATTCCTTTTCTCTTTTTTCTCTCTTTTCTCCCTTCCTTCTTTCTATCTTTCTCTTTTATCTTCCCTTTTCTTTAATCCCCTTCTTTCTTATTGGCTCTCTTCTTTCTGTCCGTCTCATCTCTCCTATTTTCTTTATTTCGCCTCCTCTTTACCTCACTATTTTGTCCCTATATCTCACCTTTAGGTTTATCTCTCCTGCTTATTCTTTTTTTTACCTCTCCTTTTTTTCTCTACAGTCTCCCTCTCTCTTTTATCTCTCCGCCTTTTCTTTGATCCCTCTTTCTCATTAGCTCTCCTCTTTTTTTAATCTCATCTCTCCCTTTCCTTGTTAACCCCTTCTCCCTTTCTCTCATTATCTAATCTATCCAATTTCTCCTTATCTTATTTCACTTTACTTCTCCCATCTATGCTCCTTCTTAGCTCTCCCCTTTCTTGTTTTGTCTGCGACTTTTCCCCATCTCTAATTGCCATTCTTTCCCTTTCTTCCCCCATCTCTTTTTCATTTTCTCCTTCTCTCCATCTCTCCCCTTTTTGAAGATGTAGGGTGTTAGGTGAGAAATATGTCAGTAACCTCTTGTGCGCACATTTCCACACACGTGTGCAGCTTAGAGGGAACACTGGCTGTGGGGTACATTGAATATTTTTATTCACTAGTACAAATCTGAAACTTTCTCATGTTAAAAACAAACAAGAATTGTGTATTTACTCAGGTTATTTATTTTTCAGTATGTAATTATTTTTTCGGATGTACCACGCTCCAGTGCATGATATAATGACCGTGCGTCTGAAAGATTTAGGTCTAACCTCAAACAAACTATTCTCAACTCAAGCGTTACAAATGAAATAATATAAGAAATAAGCCTCTGCTTGGCTGGGATGACAGACTCACGTTCCATGTCCGCAGCCCCTTCCGCTCGGAAATCATTAGCAAATAGAATACGTATTCCTTGCTTAAACTGAGTTTTTAATTTGGGTTTCAGAATGTGAAGCTGCACAAGTGAGTATGTATTCATGTTACAGTGAGAGTGCGAGCGTGAATGCATAAGTGTAAGTATGTATGAGCATGAATGGGTAAGTGTGTGAGTGTAAATGTATAAGTGTGTGAGTGTAAATGTGTGTGTCACGGACTGGGTCCAAACAGATGAATGAAAGGACCCAGCGCGCCCGAAGATTGTATGCAGGAGTCACAGTGCAGTAGTGGAGTTTGGACAGGGCCTGGTTGCAGGGCGACCGCACTCACCTGGGTGTTGAGCACCTAGGGTTGTGCAGCCAAACACCAGCGCCCTGATATGGCAGCGGATGAAGTCCAGAATGAAACGAAGTGATACCCTGCAGACACCCTGGAGCAGGCATGAAGCATATCACTGGAATCACGTGCAGGATGCTGCAGGCTGGGAGTATGGAAGCTAAGCAAAGGGTATAGCAGAAACATAACAAGCAAGGGACAGGGAGACCAGGCACGAAACATAACCAGACAAGATATGCATGATACAGGGCACAACAAAGGACAGGGAACAAGGCAAGGAGCACAGGGGAAGGAGTGAGGCGCCAGGATCCTCGGACGCTTCTCCTTTAAGCAAGGATAGGCCATATTGACTAGGACATGGGGAGAGGAGAGAGGAACCAGAATCCTCAGATGATACAAGGAAGAAGGGAAAGGTACATAAGAGACAGACAAACATGAATACAGGAACTAGCCTAGGACTATGAGATAACAATTGGAGATTCCGTCACATCATATGGCCATAGTATGCTTAGCCCACCACTACGCCAAAGTACTCCAATGACGGAGGGTCCTAACGCTAAGCCCTGCATACGAAACTAAACATTGAATCCAAACACAGAACCGAGAAGGAGATACCTTTAGACTGCAGACTGAGACAAACAGAACAAACGGGTGGGACGCACCTTATAAAGGAAACAGAGCTGAAGCAAAGAGCAGAACTAGAATCCAGGAATCAGAGGTACAGAACAGAGCACACGGAAATCCAGGAATGGATCACAACAAAACATTGGAACTGAGGCAAGGCAGGGAAAAACTGAGATATGCAGCTCCGCAGCCTGGATGGACCCTGACAGTGTAAGTGTGTGTGAGCGTGAATGTATAAGTGTAAGTATGTATGAGCATGAATGGGTAAGTGTGTGGGTGTTAATGTATAAGTGTGTGAGTGTAAATGTATAAGTGTGTGAGTGTAAATGTGTAAGTGTGTGTGAGCGTGAATGTATAAGTGTAAGTATGTATGATCATGAATGTGTAAGTGTGTGTGGTTGTAAATGTGTAAGTGTGTGTGAGCGTGAATGTATAAGTGTGTGAGCGTGAATGTATACGTGTAAGTGTGCCGGGTATGAAGGTATCACAGGATTCTACAGCCCTATAATGTATGCTCCGTATAGACCCAGCATCACGGTTATTCTGACATTAAGTGGGTTTTTTAACCAGTTTGAATCCCCATGCACCTCCTCCAACCGGCAGTCACACGATTCATTTGTTTTTACAAATATATACCTGTTAAGTCAAACTATATATAATTAAACAAAAGTAATGCCGTAATGCTATAATTTGTCTTTCACTTTTCCCCGTTCTCTGAGCCGCCTGGACGCTCCCTGCATCTCTAACGCGCATCTTATTCCCGTCACCGGAGTGCTTTAGAGTTTTAATTTAAGACCAATTTAGGCGTTTTATTAAATCTGTGCGCTGACTGCATTTCACATTTAAATACATGTTAAGTCTTTCTTAAAATGAAACTCATCCATAACGCCTTTTGTCTGTTCTGCGTTGGCTCCTGGCCTTAACACGTTGGAAATTAAAAGTGTCTGCTGGAAATCAGATTGCGGCAATTCCAAAACATTACGTTGGGCGCTTTAACTAATTGGCTGGAAGGTAGTGGCCAGGGGGACCTCACACGCCCCAAACGGTCGCTTTTAAGAGAATATATATACCGTATTTGCTCGATTATAAGACGACCCTGATTATAAGACGACCCCCCAAAATCTGAATATTAACTTAGGAAAAAAAGAAAAAGCCTGAATATAAGACGACCCTAAAGGAAAAAAGTTTTACCAGTAAATGTTAATTCATCTAAACTATTTTTTTAAATAAAAGCTATGATTGAGAAAAATATTTTTTTTGTTTTTATTTCCTTGTATTTTCCAACCTGTCCCCCAGTTACGCACATCTGCCCCCAGGCTTGCCACACCAATATGGCACTGTGGCCCATGATATGCCTTTTAACCCTCTATATGCCACTGTGCCCCATGGTATGCCTTTTGACCCCCTATGTGCCACTCTGCCTCCAGAAATGCCTTATACCCCTATATCCCATTCTGGCATTTAGGGGGTTAAAATGCATATTATGGGGCAGAGTGGCATATAGGGAGGTATAAGGCATTCCAGGAGGCAGAGTGGCATTAAGGGAGTTAAAAGGCATTGTATAGAGCACTCTGCCTCCAGAAATGCCTTATACCCCTATATGCCACTCTGGCATTTAGGGGGTTAAAAGGCATATTATGGGGCAGAGTGGCATATAGGGAGGTATAAGGCATTTCAGGAGGCAGAGTGCTCTATTAAATGCCCCCTTAACGCCACTCTGCCTCCTGAAATGCCTTATACCTCCCTATATGCCACTCTGCCCCATAATATGCCTTTTAACCCCCTAAGTGCCAGAGTGGCATATAGGGGTATAAGGCATTCCAGAAATGCCCTATGCCCCCATTTAACGCACGCACGCACGCACGCACACTTACCGGTGCTTCCAATTTCCTGCTGTATTGCCGGGGCAGCGGGTTGACGTCTCCTTCCACTGCAGCCGGAAGGAGGTGGAGTTGGCAGCGGGGGTTGTCTGCGTCCGTCGCGGATACCTTCCCCGGCTGTCAGAGATCAGAGTTCCCCGCACCGGTGCCGCACTCTCTGAACTCTGATCTCTGACAGTCAGGGAAGGTATCCGCGACGGACGCAGACAACCCCCGCTGCTAGCCACACCTCCTTCCGGCTGCAGCGGACGTTGTCTACGCGGATCGCGTAGACGTCAACCCGCTGCCCCGGCAATACAGCAGGAAGCACCGGTAAGTGTGTGTGGGGGTGTTAAATGGGGGGGGGGCAGGAGGATCCAGGTCCCCTGCAGCGGTGCGGGGGATCTGGATCTTAGTCTCATAATCTGACCTCTATTTGAGGTCTGATTAGAAGACGACCCCGATTAGAAGACGAGGGGTATTTTTCAGAGCATTTGCTCTGAAAAAACCTCGTCTTATAATCGAGCAAATACGGTATATACTGGTATATGACATTAAAAAATGTCAGTTGTACAAACTAATATATATATATATTAAATAATCCCACCAAATAAAAATTCAAGAATGGGCTTGGTGAGTTGCAGACTGAAATATTTGCAAAAAATAAGTATTAAAATGTAAGAAGCAAGAAGGTTGAGACAAATCCAAAATTTGGGGCAAAAAAATGGCAACAAAAAATAATATATATATAAAATAAAGAGGGTCCAGCTCAATAGCCATGACTTCTAAACCATTGCTGGCACCTATATATTTTGTATTGATTTATTGCTTTCCTTCCCCATTATATAAAGAATATAAACATAAAATATGTAAATTAATTATGTAAATTATGTAATTATGTAAATTAGGTTGCTGATTTGGCATTTGCATTCTAAAATACTTGGGTTAACCTTTTATTTATTGGGTCCCCAGTACTGGTGTTTTCCTAACATGTTACCGGCATCCTTTGTAGCCTTCTTCTTCCTAGGCCTATAATTGGCCATATAAGCAAAAGTTAGAAACCTTTCCTGAATAATACCTAATGTGAGAAAAAGTGAATTTGCTATGGAGAAAACTTTAATGTTAGAGAAATTATTATTATTATTTTTTAATTAACAGCTTGGAAACATAAAAAAATATAACAAAATAGACAATCCATTAAATAATGACATTGAAATTTTTTTATTTATTCTGAGTTTTTGCTTAAATGTTAATTTTTTATTTATTTTTTTACAAAAATGCATAATTGCCCACTGGATTTGAATAACGGGAATGCGTTTGTTTTGATTCCATCATCAGAGGTCACGCAGTACAAGGTTCTAGGTAAAGGCAACGGAATGAAGAAAAGACGGAACCGGCGGGAGAAAGCGAAGGTAACATTTAGAAGGACGTCGGAGGATGTTAACACATCGTATCACTTTGTTGATTCGCATAAGTGAGAAAAGCCACATTCACGCTCTACATACAGCAGCGCACGCACCCCCAACACGCTGCTCGTCATCACCAGGACGGCGAGAACAACAAGCTCACTTCAACCCAGGAGATACGGTAGAACCTCATGAACGAAAAGGTGACAACTTACAACTAACAGAATCTCCTTTATGATTCAAAGTATTATCTAGAAGAGCCAAAGAAAGAAAGCCGCAGGTGAAAGATGCAGTAGATTCAACATCACGTAAACTGGCGGAAACCTAAAGATCTGGGGCATGTCCATTAAGGAAAACAAGTACAATTTTTTGAGTCATCTAAAAGTAATGAAAATGGTTATGGCGAGGAGGTTAGTTGCCCCAAAATGGGAGTGAAATGAGGACAAGCATCTGTTCCAAGCACATCCTGTTCCTTCTTTCATTGTTATTAACGTCTTCCCGTGACAGATTTCTCATTTTACTCTTCAAAGAGGCCACCGCATGACCATCGGTGGTGCACGAGCACTGCGTGTTCTCATGGGGCGGTGTCGCGGGAAAACAAACAAAAAAAATCCAGAAAAATTTCCACTTGGTTAATGAAAAGCTTTTCTTCGCGTGAAAAGTATCGTGAAGAGTAAGGACGTCTTGGGACTTCCGTGCCACATCTCCATTATCGACGTCACTTGGCCCTCGAAATCAAAAGGATTTCTGGAAAAAAGAAAAGTTCCCTTTGCTCAATTCGGGACCTCCCTCCCTCTGCCGTTCCTTCCTTCCCCTCATCATGGTATTTTGGCTCCAGCTTCCAAGCGCCGCTAGCTTTTGATCTTTGCACCCCTCGCGAGCTCCTGGCACGAGCGGTGCCCAAGACTCCAATAAAAACGTAGACCTCTGCTGTGTTTTCGTCATGTGAAATGATTAAGACCGGTTTCGCTTCCCCAATTCCCCCCTTTATTTTTACTAACACACCGCCGCTTCAATCCGTCTCTTGGACAGAGATGGAGTCTGTCTGGGCTTCCCTTCCCAAAAGACACACACGCTGCTCTCATCAACGCCCTCCCACCGCTGACGCTCGCTTGGAATCCACCCCCCCCATCCGTATTTCCATCGCGCAACTCAAGGAGACAGAATTTTGAGGGAAAAAAGCTGTAATATTTATTAAAAAACAGATAGCATCTTTAAAGTCTTTAATCTTAAATAGGTAGAGAAATGAGTTCACGTCGTTGCCTACCTGGGACTTTCCTCCAAGCTAATTGCATAGTACTTCACAGCGAGACCTCATAAAAATAAAAGAGCGTGTCCAAATGGAGACCGGGGAGAGTAATCAGAAAACATTTTGGGTCGCGTTCAAGACTTTAAAATGAAACGGGTGGCAATGGTAGAAAAAAAGAAAAAAAACACAAAAGAGGGAGCATATGAGGCCACTAAACCGTCTGAAGCAAATCTTTTTTACCCTGATGTCGAAATAGCGAATGGAGGCGGACGTTTAACTCTTCGGCTGCTCGGAAAACCTGTAGCTTTTAAAAATAAAAAAATAAAGAAAGCAGAGATAGTCACCCAAACGATGACCCGACAAAAAAAGTAGACTGAGATCAAACAAAAAAAAAATTTCAACAATGGTTGAAAGTTCACATTAAAACTTCTTTTCTAGATATTGGCGTCCAAATTTTTGGAAATGCTACTTGCGGGTTACTTTAAAAAAAATAAAAATGCCCACATTGGTTACCAGATTGGTAACCGGGGTCATATTGGTGTAAATATTGTGCCATTCAAGTATTGGCCATAGTAGTGTATTCTGCTCTACCGGTCCTTAGAGAGTCTCCCATGGAATTCCGTGACGCTCTCCGATTTTATATATGAGACACAGAGTAAGGAGGAGATATCAAAGTCCGCCAATATACAAAAAGACCTCTTCTTCAAGATGAGCGGAAAAGTGGATTTTCCACGGCCATTTTTATATTAATTTTATATTATAATATTTTATATTTATGAATTATATTTTTTTTGTTTACATGTTTAACTGTTTTAATAATAACAAAAAATAATCGATTATAAAACAAATGCAAAAATACATAAAAACAACTAATTATTAAGAACAAGTCGGGTCTATCTTTAGATTCTGTGTAATCGGGGACACATCAGGAAAGCGGCCAAATGAATCCTACGGAAGGAATTTCTTCAAAAAACCCCACAGATTTTTGTTTTCTTCTCTTTTTTTGAAGGTTTTGGGTTCTTCTATAAGGAGCGTTCTTGCAGTGATGGACCTTGTGGGTATAAAATGTTGAGTAGAATAGGCCTACGAGTTTGCTTATTCCGCCCAAGCAGCTGTGATTCCGACGTCTTCCCCAGGCGAGGTTATGCGAAGAGTTTCGGAGCCAGGTGTCCTTAAAGCAACTGGAAATGAATAAGGTAAGAGGTTGAATAATGAACTTGCTGTAAGCTTCTCACCGGCCAGAGGTGGTCCCTCCGAGAACGGAGAAGGCATCTTAATGAGGCAACGTGGGAGAAGATGAAACATCTACAGCTTCTACTGTATGTGATCCAACATCAATGGAAGGGACTCACTGCCAAGGTCGTAAATGTAACACTTCTCAGGAACGTTTGGGGAAAGCAAAAGCTAGCCTCCCCTCTCCACTTCCCCATCCAAGAAAATCCTTCTTTTCACTCAACCGATGACTATAAATTCACAGATATGAAGCGCATGGTTAAGTTACTTACGGAACGATCGGGTTTCGTGGGAAGGTTCATTAGTTTTACATTGGCGATGGAGTCCGAGGCAACGCCAAAGGCGATTGGAGGAACGTTTCTTAGGTTTTCACCATACTTCTGGTCTTTTCCGTATCCTTCATCGCAGGACTTAATGTGACCAAATCCAACTCAGACCAAAATAAGCTTTAAATTATGTCAAATGTTGTAATCAAAACAGGGGAAGAATTCAGAAAAGAGTCGGAAATACCTTAAATGTTTCGTCCGTATCGGTCCTTTTAAATTTTGTAACAAAAAATTTATGAAAGCCCCAGCGGAACACGAGTTGCTTCATTCCAATGATTTGGAAGCTCCTATTGGCTGTGGGGAAACTATGATGATATCACACCAGCCAATAAGACAGAGAACTGTTCGGCTGTAGGGTTCCTCGGCTAAAAACTCTGCTAATTCTGAGGATTTATTCAAAAATTTGTTTTTATTCTGAAATTAGTTTTTTTCTATTGTAACTAAACATTCCGTATAATATTAAAATCTCCATCATTATTGTAAAGTGATCCAAACGGATCTGTGTAAGCGGGTTTGGTCCTGTGCACCAATATGGCGGAGATGAGAGGTTCATCTGATGTTTAATGGAGAGTGAGTGGAACTAAAAACCCGCTGTTTTGCTCCTCGGGGGTCCGATAGTATATTCCAGGTTTGGAGTTTAGATATAAATAGGGTTTCTGAGCGCTGAGCGTTTACTTCAGACAGAGCCGCGGTGAGGGCCACTCAGTAGAGCACCGAGTACAGCACCGAGTACAGCATACAACTACCCGCCTTACACATAAACCACAGCTTCTATCGTGTGCAAAAATATATAGGGGGTTCTATATGTGAACATAAAAAAAAATGCAAACTTACAAATATAAATCTGGATCCTTTGTCTCGATGACACCATTATACGCGGCTCTCGCACAGGTTACAGTATGGGGGTGACTATTTACTAAACCAAATCATAATTACAGAGGGTCTGACACCCCAACGGAAGTCAATACATCGATTTTTACTTCTAGGGTTTATTCTGATTTAAGGGTTTATCCTGATTTAAAATGCCCCAAACCCCAGAGGGCAATAATGTCAAAAAAGTTTTATGAGCCACAAAAACTGGATTGTTCGAGAGTCACTTTAACGCTGGGATTTTGCTCCATAAATGTGAAGTTTCTATAATGGATTAGCGACAAATTATAAAATAACCAATAAAAAAAGAGATAACAGCCTTCCCACCTCCCCCTTAGCACGCATGTGATTGGCTGCCGGTACTTCCATTGACTTGCGTCTGCAGGAAGTGTACTTAAGTACACTTTGTGGTTTCAGTGGAGGCAGCCGTGGGGAGGAGAATAATGATACGCAAATGTCCAAAAAAATGGACTCCAAAGCGCATTAAAAATGGGAAGTAAACTGCATTCCGCCTACGCTACTGAATTTAACGCAGTCCTAAAACCTTCCCAAAAATTATTATTTCTTCATGTAAATTTAGTGCCCCATCCATAATTTTTTTAGGAGATCTACTCGGGTTTATTTGCTAAAAATGTTTTGAGCGCAATTAACAATTTGTATGAGCTGCACATAATATCTACGAGGCGTTGGGGCGAGCGCAGCGACGCTCGGCGCGGGCGCAGTAAATGGACATATCGCAGTCTAACCCCTGGGTTTATAACACGTGGAATCTGCCACATCTGTCATTTATTGGCGCCGTACACGCTACAAAGTAACGCACTCTTTTTGGAACAGATTCAGCTTGGAAAGAAAAAGTAGCCAAATAAATAAAAGACAATCGTTTGAAAATAAACCGCTTGCCGCTCAGAAAATAAGATAAAGAGAAGCCTAATAAGTACCACCCAGGAGCTGCGATCGGGCCGGACCCTGTACGGAGTCATTATTCATCCGCTAACGAGCGGGATTCCTTTCATCCGGCCTCGCACAGCATAGACGGGGCGTTAAGGACGTTAATATTCTGCATCCCTGGGGGGCACTCGGACCCCCCAACAGGACACCATAGTGAACCTCGTACCACACAGGTGGAGAAGACACCGTACCCAGGGGCCCTGCTGTTCCTTTAAGGCCGTTTGCCAAGCCCCCTAATACCTCAAAAAGGACAAAGAGGGGCAATAAGATGAGTATGAGCAGCCTCCCGTTTAACCCTTTCACTGCTCACGACTCCCGCGCGTAAAACGTTTTAATCATATAATATAAAAACTAAAGTTTAAATTAAATATAGATATATAGCTCATGCTTGGGCTGTCAGGATCTCCGAGCGAACGGGAACATTCTCAGGTTTTTGGGTAATGGGGTAAATTTTCATGATCAGTAAGTGGATTTTGGGGTGAATTTGGAGGTTTTTAAAATAATGAACAAGGCAACATTTTATAGGTTTAAGGGATTATTACCGGGAAGGTTTGGGTATTCGACGAGACCAGGAACGATGCTTCTAATGCAGACGTTAAAATCAGCAGAGCAGGTGGAACGGCGGCTTTAATGGGTCGGTCATCGTGGCTGTTGGGGGAGGGGCAGATTTTTAGGGTCAAGCATCCGGCTCTGGCACTTTAAGGCCGACGGCCATCATGTGATAACTGCAGCCGTCGCTTGGACATGAGGAGCCGTGTGGCCCCACGCTGGAGCACCCAGCGGCCCCCCAGGCACTTGTGCCAGATGTCCGGTGCCTAGGCGGTCATTATCCTGCCATACTCCATATGCCTCCGGCCGCTAGGCCGCGCAGCGAGAAGAGGCAATATATCTCTATTATTTTTAAACTAATTTGGAAAGACTTTCAAGAGACTGAAGATGAAGACATTTTATCAACATAAGCTAATCGCCAACACTTAGGGGCTTAATTATAAAACCATCATCACTTTAGATTGTTTGCTGGAGAAAACAGATGACTTTTTTACTTCGATATTTCTTATTCGGCGTCTGCAAAATGCTAACACAAAGCGCATTTCTGGGGATCTGAAGAAAGCCTTCAAATTAATTCCAAAATTGTCAAATCAGCGACATCCAGAGCCAATTCATCAATTGTTTAATTTACTTTGGACTTCCTACGTCGTGCGCGTTTAATTCTTCCAGTTCTGGAGATTTTAACGTTATTGGGGAATATTTTACCTCCACTGAGCTGACAAAGCTTCCAGAACCATCCGAGCACCTGAGTGCCGCTCTGAAACAAACACGCTCTCCTCTACGTAATAGATTCAATGTATGCATATTTATAAAAGCGACGAAAATACGGTTTTACAACTAAAATAATTCATACATTTATTGTATACAGTAATATAACCCCTAGCGCTGTATACAGTAATATAATCCCCCAGCGCTGCATACAGTAATATAACCCCCCAGCGCTGTATACAGTAATATAGCCCCCAGCACTGTATACAGTAATATAACCCCTAGCGCTGTATACAGTAATATAACCCCCCAGTGCTGTATACAGTAATAACCCCCCAGCGCTGTATACAGTAATATAACCCCCCAGCGCTATATACAGTAATATAACCCCCCAGCGCTGTATACAGTAATGTAACCCCCCAGCACTGTATACAGTAATGTTGGTCAACATTGACAATATTTTGGGTGATTCTCCCCGTTCAAACACCACACTGAGCTGTTGCTTTATGGCAATGCTAATGAAGTCTGTTCCCCCACAGAGACTTTCATTAACCAGAGTTAAAAAATAAAAAAATTAAGAATTTGTTGTGGACGAATGAACGTGAAACAGTTGGTCCAAATTGAGTGAGAATTTGTTTATTCAAAGGGCTTACAACGGAGTGATATACAAATAGACATCCGCTTAGTGTAACCCGAGAGAGCGCTCTGTTCATCAAGATAAACAGGGACTTTTTATAGTCTTAATGATGTCAACACCCATCACACACAGTAAGCACAATTTTGCAAGTCTTCTTTATCTCATGGACCAGCAGATTGGGTGTAGCAAGTCTTCTTATCTTGTGTTCTAGTGGTTTGGGTGCAGTTCTCTCTGTACTTTCAAAAATAATCTTGTTGTTCAACAAAAATTTTTATGATGTGTAAGCGAAATGCTGGAATTATTTAATTTCTTTAACAAATAAAAAAATAGAATGCAGTACTTTCGGTTCCATTGTTTTTTTATCTTCCCTGAGGTAAAACAGACCATTTTTTAAACTAATTTCCTGACTGAAATACAAAAAGGCACAAACTTTGGGTAGTTTTCAAAAAATGGGTAGTTTTCCCTTTAAGGACCGTCAGTAATTTATAGTTCTCTCGTCTTAGTGAGAGGTACAAAAAAAAAAAAAGCTTCATCAAAGTCCCGTTCAATCCATTTACCACCAAGAAAAATATATAAAACTCAAGGACAGAAAATAAATGGGGAAGAAAAAAAATCAGAGGGAAGGAATTTTACTGAATAGCAACAAGTCATTCGGTATGTGCTTTCTGGAAATAAATGATGGCGTTCCGAGAGCGTCCGATGCACAGGCGCCACGTGCCGCTCGGGGGGCTCGCCGCCGCGCTTTGATCTTCTCACCAGTCATTTCTCATAAGATACAAATAAATAAAAATCAGTGATTTCAGCTAATTATAGCACAGATTATAAGCGGTTACGCTGGATTCTAGAACGCGCGGCGGATAAAAGGGCCTGAAATACAATGGAACGTGTGAGTCCCGGCTCCGCAATCCCGCACAGCGCATCGCTAATTGGGCCAATTATCATTATTATTATTATTACTTTTTAGAAGTTAGTTTTGCTCCCTGCACAAATTTTATTTTGAAGTTCATTTTTTTTTCAACAAAAGGGAATAAAATTTAAGCAACCTGTCTCTAATAAGAGCTGTCCTGTCTGAGATAAAAACCACAACGGAATCCAACGCAGAAAACCCTCTGTCAATCGTTTTATCATCGTTTTCTTTCAACATTCTGATTTTATGGCAGGTATTCAGATGTATATTTTCCAATTCAGGCATCAAACAAAAGGTATTTCATGCAAATTCCTCTCCGTTTCCCATGATCCTTCAGTGCAGATGGCATCGGGATCCTTCCCTCAGCCCAAGCAGGAAGTTGTAAGCAACTTCGTGTTCTCTCCCTGCGTCAGCCCAAGCCGCTTCCTGTTCTCTCCCTGCGTCAGCCCAAGCCGCTTCCTGTTCTCTCCCTGCGTCAGCCCAAGCAGGAAGTTGTAAGCCGTTTCCTGTTCTCTCCCCGCATTGTTTTAGCGGACGAATGCAAATGTGGGGGTAGCTTTCAGTCCCCCCCCCCACTCCTGGGTAGTTTCTGTAGACCATGCGACCACATTAAGATGGCAGGGGGAGGGGAGTACAGCGCCCCGATACACCTAACCCCTGTGGGGAATGATGTGAGTTATTAGAAATAAAAAGGTTCTGGAAGTCTCTCCGTGAAAAGGCTTGCGAGGCCGCGCTGCATCAGGCTTGTTTTTCCGCCGCAGTCGAAGGGGGTTAAGCGTTCGCTCTCATCGCTGTCAGGCCGGAGCCATGAAATATACGGAATTAAAATTCTGCAACGAGACACTCGTGACCTGTGGAGCAGAACAGCTGCGGCGGGGAGTCTGCAGAGACCCCGGGCCCTGCACAGAGCAACGCGCTCCCTCGTTACAGTCTCCGCGCAGACCCGTTCAGTAAATGACATCACTCAGTAAACGGGGCCAAGAACCCCGGCCTCGGCACACAGACCCCCCCCCCACTCCGGGGCCAAAACAAACAGCGTTTTATAACCAACGCAACCACGAGTCATACGGGTGCCATGCGCGGATCGCATGCTTAACCCCTTCAGAGCCAGCGGGATGTGCCGCGTCATCCAGTTCAAACTCTCCAGTTTAGTGAATACGTCCCTAGGCCAATTTCAGAGAATCGTTGGTCCACTTGGGTCTCATCATCGTTTATTGACCATCGTTTAATGGACTCAGATTTCACTTCGTGTCCATGGTAACGGAATTCTGGATCAAAAAAAAAACAACTTTTGCAGTACAATTTGTAAATATCCAAATTCGGATGATTTTCATTCAATGTAAAATATTAGTTAATCCCCCCCCCCCTTCCTCCTTCTCCACATTCAGAAAGAAAATAATAAAATCATAAAATTCAGGGAGATGTGAAATGAGCCGATAACGAGCGCGCCGTCCGCTGCTGCAGCCAGGAAGACATTTAAACACTCGCAGCAGCCGCCGGCGCTCTGGGGTTTAATCAATAATTTTAAAGTATAGACACGTCTAATTTTAAGATTTTAAGGTCTCAAAATTATTATTATTATTATTATTACTTATTGTTTTATATAGCGTCATCATATTCCGCAGCGCTGTACAACGGGCACAATACCTTGTACATAATAATAATAATAATAATGATAATAATAATTTTGTCCCCAATTTTTGGGTTTTAATCTATTTACAGGTTTACAGCCCGGCTGCGCTCAGTGGAAAGCGAAATATGTGAAGCAGTAATATTATAACAAAAAAATATTTCATACAAAAAAAAAACCCGACATAAGCAGATAAACAGAAATATAAATACAAATTATTACGATAAACATGAATTCCTATTGAAACCGTTTGTTGGTTCCAGACAGCTCTGGAAATAAGGAAATAAATTGTCTTTTATATAAATTTTGTTTCACATTTTTTTGTGAAGGCTCTGATATTATGCTGGTGCCGCTATATATGGGGTCTGCTTGTTACCCCAAATACCCCCCCTTTATCCTAAATACCCCCTTCAACCTGTAACACATTGAAGGCTGATTTGGGGAAAGCCATCAGGGGTATCACACTTAATACATTAAAATATATTTCAGAATTTGGCATTAATCACTAGGAAAAATAAGTAAATTAATTAAGATTATTTATACAAAAAGCATTTTTAAAAAATATACAAAAAATGTTAGTTAATTAGAAAGAAAGAAAAGCGCAGAAGAGGGAATGTTGCAAACGTAAAAATTCGTAAAAACATTCCGACCAATCACCGTGGTCTCTGAACCTATAAGGTGCGGTTTATAAAGATCAGTTCTGTGCCAAAGCTCTAAATATGGAGCAGTCACCATGGAAACAGGTTAAGTATTCTTACTTATGGCACCTTTCATGCTAATCAATCAGAACCAAATAAAAAACAAACTTGGTAATAATTTTACAACTGAATTCAAATTTTGCTAATTTATCCAAAAGTCATTTAATTTTAATGCATTTTTTTTTTTAAAGCAGGCGATGAAAGGAGTGAAAGGAAACGGCCGGATTCTGTTTATTATTATCTGACATTTCTTGAATTCCCGCTTTAAGTGGATCTGTCACTTTTTCACAAACTTTACATTTTACAGTTCAGTAACTAAATAAACGCATGTAACATTATTTACAGATCAAAATAAGCAATATATGTGTATTAGAACCCCCCCCTTTTGCGGTTACCATGGGAGCGGCCATCTTAACTTCCTGTTATCGGGATCTGCAGAATTATTCCTCCCCGTTAAGTTATCTCTCCCCTGTTACATTGTTACGGTTCAGGCAGCCTTTGTAAGGATGAGGCAGGAGAAGGGAGAGAAAGCGCCACATAATGCTGGCTCTGCCACAGGCTGCCACCTATCAAGGCCAACTATTGAAATGACTGACAAACAGAAAGCAGACGCTACAGGCAGCTTTAATGTAATAAATGTCGTTTTGGGGCTAAAAACCTTTAATGCTTATCCCAGACATCAGCACGGTCTATCGCAAGTCTTTCCCTCTCCGGCGGCTCCACTGCTGCTCCTGATTGCAAGGTTTTTTTAGTTTTAGATCCTATTAAATAATAAGGGATTGATATCTAAAAATAATGTATTTTGGTTAAAGGACAGTAATCGTATTATTCTTGCATTAAACAGAACCTTTTAATAATCACATAAAAGGCTTTTTTTTTTTTAATGATTCATTTCCATGTTATTAAAACTGAAAATTCTTCGGAATAAACATATTTTGGCTCCCTGCCCGGCGCAATTTAAAACAAAAAAACAAAAGAATAAATCATTTAAAAACATTGAGTTATAAAATGTTTCCAATCTTTACAAATACGCAATGATAACTTTAACCAAAAAACTCCCAGGTGGGCGGCGACTGTTTGTGTGAATATAATAATAGTATACATTAATAGTTAATAGTATTATATTGTGTCGTAATATACTATTATTGGATTGCATAAATCTGTACAAATTGGGGCCGAGGAAATAAAACAGATTCCCCTTAAACTGAACCTGATATGATGAGGCTTAGGGTCATTTTTTTCCTCTAGATTGTAAGCTCCTGGGAGCAGCGCCCTCCTCACCTGCTGTTCTGTCAAATTGTTATGTAATATACGACATGTTATGTCCGGTCTACCCATTATACAGCGCTATGGTATATGATGGCGCTATAGAAAATAATAAATAATAATAATGGACAGTAAATCCAAGCAGTCAGGAATGGGGCCGATCGCTTTAATGGTTACCTTTCAGGCCAGACAAAGACTCCGTCCGTGACTCCGGTGTGGGCAGCATAACATACTGGGAGCAAAAGCACCAACTGGGAGTCTTATACACGATCCCACCAGGGGGGAATAGGAAGGAGTCGGCTTCCTGAAATCTGCCCCTTCATCCTGAGACTGGGGCAAAAGCCCTGTGACTCTGGGGCAAAACCTGGGAGTTCCCAGGTAGGCAGATAACTACCAAGAAAGAAAACCAACTGTCCTCTTAATAGCGTTACATTAGATTTATTTATATAGCGCCAGCAGATTCCATAGCGCTGTTACAATCAGTGGAATAATTTAAAGCCACATACAATAATATACTGGTACAAAAGGAGGAAAGGGTTCTGGTCCCAGGAGCTAACAATCTAGTCGGTGGCTGAGAGGGACATCAAAAACTAGGAGAGGACGGCTTGGATGGCTTAGTGTTATTTTTTTGTAAAGAATGTAAAGGAATCCACCACTTTTATTTTGTTTCTATTTATATGTAATGGCAGATTTATTAAATAAAATGTATCAAAGGGCATTCTTTTGGGACGTAGAATCCACGCGTTTTCTGCTAGAATTTCAGGAAGAAATTAATCAAAAAATCCTGCTCTGAACGAGTTTTCCTGAATACTAATTTGGGATAATAAAGAAGGAGTTATGGAACCGTGAAGACTTTTTAGTAGAAAGTACAAAGCGGACAGAGCAGAGAACATGGATGGATGGATGGATGGATACGCGTTACGCATTTAATGCACGAAGGGGCGATGGACGGATGATAATGGTAATCATGGTTGCCTCGTCTCTCAGGTATAAGGACTTAAATATCACATGAGATCCAACACACAAGACAACGTTTCTAAAAAAAACAAAGCAAGTTTAACTTTTCTACCTTCAAGTTTCCAAAAATGCATTCTTGTCCCCATAATGACGGAGCTCGGAGACGCCGTGAAAGTTTGGCTGATGCTTCTCCAGAGGGTCTCGTTAGGAGGTTCGTTATCTTACGTCGATAGATCCTGCTTGTTGTTCTTCAAACTTTGTCCACCAGGAGATCGCCCGTTTTTCTTGTCCCGTCTTCTCTGGAACCCTCTCACCGATGCTTGGGAGGTGGAACAGCCCACTGGAGATTTTCCTCTTCCCACCAACATCGTCCACCCGCTGCCCACGGCTTCCTCGCCGACCGGCGGATCCACCGAATGGGAAGCCTCTTGGATACATTTAACGGTTTTTGTATTTCCGTGTCAGGCACCGGACTTCGGGGAAGGAGATTCTTCTGCGTTGGGCATTAAAGTCATCATTTAGCTTTCTTAGAACTCCTAGGATTCCGTTCTCCGTTCAGTTTAACCCTTTCCTTTTTCTGGTTAAGTTAAATATTCTTCATTCATTCTTCTGTCGTATCATCCAATTGACGTAAACTTCATAAAATATAAACCCAAGTCCTGATCTGCCGACTGGATTTAAAGTAAAGACGAAGATTTTGTTTTCTCGTCGAAAAACTGAAACATTTTCACCTGACTTTTGTTTCTGCGGATCCGTTTCCGACGCCTCTGCGGGCGAAGATTTGGTTATTTAAAATGTATTCGGTCTCTTTGGGTGGAAATGGGATCACGATGGAGCGTTTGTCAGCCCAGGACACAAAACGCATATACAAAGGATCGCAGTTCCCCTCATCGTTTGCCCCTCATACACACAAACGCTTCAAGTTGTTGCGATAAAATCTCTTCGGTGGTTCCGCTAGAACGCAGCGGCGCGTCCGAGCATCGCTGCTACGTGATATTCTCTTAAACAGCTTTACGGCGCGCCGCGCACCTCTGGCGGAGAGGCATAAACCTCCTGTATCACCGCTTTACAGTCTGGACTACGGGAAACCTGATGGATTCGAGGCCATTGTTCCGCAGTTAGGGATAAGATGGCACCCGGGGGCCCGCAGCCCGTAAACCGACAATCATATCGCGTATGAAACGCAAAACAAAACATACATCAGCCGAGCAGCGCGCTCCGACGGGCCGGCAGTGAAATGTAGGAGGCGAGGAATATAATCGACTCTGTGGCTTAATAGACTTTGATCAGATTCGGGTTCATTTACTAAGGTTTGGTTAAATGTTACATAAAATAATACATTACAGCAGGAAAATGGGCAGACCAGATGTGCCGAACGCGTCCGACCTGCCAGAAATTCAATGTTTCTGTTCTCCCCTTCATCAGGGTTATGGTTGTAGAAAGGGAGGTGCCAAAAACAGGGACTGTCTTGCATGAAACAGGACCTTAGGGGGGTATAGAAATGTCTAAAGGGACACATTTGAGATTGTAGTTAGGGAATTTACTAAAATCCATTTTCGGGGCTTTTAGGGCTGTAGAACCCTGCGATCCCCTCATACCCAGCAAACATTCTGACCTCCTAGAAAAGAGGGGCATCAGGGGGGAGAGAGGGGCATCAGGGGGAGGAGAGAGGGGCATCAGGGGGAGGAGAGAGGGGCATCAGGGAGTTGAAAGAAGAACATTTGGGAGGTTTGGCCGATCCCCCTACAGACGAGGCCTCTATGCCTCATCCCTGGAGTGCGAGGATAATTCCACAGACCATTAGCAGGTCCTCAACCGGCGTCTTTGGTTGGATAGCGAAGCACCTGGACGGGACTGTTCTGCAAAACCAGGACTGCCCTGTATAAATTAGGACAGTTGAAAAGGATGTATAGGTGAAGTCAATTAGAGAAATATAGTAATTATTATAAAAGAGGTTTTTTCACATTCTTGTTTATCCCCAACTGTAATTGTTATTCCTATATAAATTAATCATTCTAGGGAATTATCCAGTGCTAGAGGCTCTGGCTGGAGAGAACAGGAAGTGGATTACAACTTCCTGCTTGAGCTGATGCAAGGAGAGAACAGGAAGTGGATTACAACTTCCTGCGTGGGCTGATGCAAGGAGAGAACAGGAAGTGGATTACAACTTCCTGCTTGGGCTGACAGGAGGATCCCGATGCCATCTGCACTGAGGGATCATGGGAAACAGAGGGGGATTTCCATGAAATGTCCCAGCTGTGCCTTTGGTGGATGTCAGATCTGGAAAACAAATCTGAAAAATGTTCTGTTTCTCTTATTGGGGAGGAAATCCTATTAACCCACAGAGTCTCCTTGTAGCTTTTTAACGCTTGGTACAAAGATTGTTGGGGTCCCTGTCTTAATGCTGGCGCCAGGCGCTGGAACCTTTTTGCGGCTCAAAGAAAATCCATTAAATTAATCCAAAGCATATAAAAAAAAAAAAAAAAGTCTTCTCAAACTGGTGACCACCCTAAAAATTCACAAGGAAGAGCAGAAGGCGACAAGAATATGTTACTTTCTCCCCCAAATATTAATAAAATCTCTAAAAAGCTTTAAAACAGAGAAACAGAGGCCCGACTTAAAGGTGATCAAATTTATGTTATTTTTTGTTAGTCATGCGGTTTTAGGTGTTTTATTTATTTTCCTAAATGTTAGAGAAATGACAAACTTATTATATCGGGATATTTCTTAATGATTATTTTTCCAGGTTTTCTTTTTAATGGAAGACTTTCATGTTTTTGGCAAGATTTTGTAGACTGGCTTTTGTGTGACTATTGTGCAACGCTCCGGAACACGATGGCGCTATATGAATCTATAAATAATAACGGATGGTATGAATGATTTTTACCTATATATGCACATTATTCAAAAAACGCTATTCCTGTCTCAGGCGTTTAACGGGGTGGCTTCAATGCTTTCGGGATGAATCTTTAGGTAGTTTGATCTATACGTCACACTGCTTTTTGATCTATACATCTCGCCGTGGCTCAAAGCATCCGAGGAAGCAGAACGGTTACCGAACGCGTCGCTCGATTCCGCTCTCAATGATCCTCGTAAAACGCTGACCCTCGCGGGAATCCCTCGCAACCGTTTTGTGTTTTCCGAATTGTTACAAATGTTTCCAGTTAAGTAATAATCATTTTTTGTCGTTATCGCGCAGGTATGGGGCGAACACACAAACCCCTCGCGGCTGCCCATGCGTCTTGGGAAAGGCACAGATGTGAAGGGGCCACCCCGCATTCCAAACGAAATATTCTGCGGGACCCGCGAGTAACAATGAGGTTAAGTGTCCACGTGGGAGGTTTCTGCCTGATATCTGACCTCCTGCAGCGGCTCCGACAGCGAAGTACAAAAGAATTTCCAACTTTCCCGGCTGCTCTAATGACAAGAGGGTTCTGACTTTCTATCTGCTTCCACGAGACGGAGGGGAGAGCTGAAATACTGCACACAACTTGGGTTTTTGGGGGGGTTTTAAAAAATGTTTTTACACTTTTTTTTTTACTCTCGGAAACCACTCGGTAAACCATTTAAACGCGAAGAATAATCATTTTCACAGCTGTGCGGAAAAAAAAAAAACGACTCACGATTGACAAACTCCAGAGAGTATCTTTGATAGTGTGATGGGGGGGGTGCGAGGAACACGACTTTTACTATTTATTAATATTCCTTCCTGAAGTCATATTTCTTAACGACAAAGAAAAAAAACAACTTCCCAATTACCGAAAAACAAAACTGCAAATTGGCAAAATCTCACATAATTAGCGCAGGATTCCCCCAGTAAAAACTCCTTTTGGGCTGAAACACCCATAGAGGCAACTTAAAGGACATTCGTGAAAAAAATAGGTCTTCCTTCTGCTTACACAGAAACATAAACATTTGCCGGCGGATTGGCCCCATTCGGCCCCCGTCTAGTCGCAGTTTCTCCTGCTGTAAAGACTCAAACCTTAATCAGTCGTTGGTCTCGTCTTAGATTCAGGAGCCGTATGTCTATCCCATGCATGTTTAATACCCTCACTGTATTACCCTCTACCACCTCTGCTGGGAAGCTCTTCCACTTATCAACCAACCTCCCAGTAAAACTTTCTCCCATTCCATCTAAGCCTCTGACCCTCTAGATTTAAATTATGGCCTCTTGTTCTAGCATTCCTCCCCCTATATAGCGTTTATAATGCCGGACCGAGATGCTGAGCGATCGCCTATAGGGCCGCGGACTTGGTATATTTTTTCGGGTACAGTTTTTTCTTGACTAATACAATCCAGCCCAAGAAGTTATAATCGGAGAGGTTGCGGCTTATGCGCCGCATTATGTCCGGTCGATGTTTTCTCTTAAGGCATCTGTCCCTGATCAACGATCTCGCCTTATACATCAATAGCCGGCAGCGCCCAAAAAAAAAACCTGAGAGGTCGTGACGCACGCTGCGCCCGGGATCCCGCAAATATGTGTTTTTCATTTGTAATAACCTTTTGAACGATGCATCTGCTTCAGTTTATTCAGAAAGGGAAAAAAAGTCCTCAAGCGGAGTAGCGTTTCATAGCCACGGACAACGCCTTTGGGGCCACAAACAGAAATATTTGCATTTAAAAAATATATTTTTTATATAAGAAGAAAGAATGAAAAAAAAATAATTGTCCAGCGTGCGCGTGCGCCGATAGCGAAAACCAGCCCAGCCATGTGGCTCCAAGAGAAGGAGCGGCGCGTAGAAGCGTCAACCATTCCAAGGGTTTCCAGAAGGGGGCAGAAGGGAGGTCTTAAAAAAAACACAAAATCAATAACTCTTTAGTTTGTCTAGAAATTCATAAATTGCGTCAGTTTTTGAATTTTCAGGGATTGCATCTTGAACCATTTCCAACGCCGGAGACCTCGAGTCATTTAAGCCCCATTTAACGCCCGAGATCAGTCGTTTGTAAACGTATCGGATTTTTGTTACGTTTTCCACGCGCTGCTCGACACGGCTTCCCTTTTCTGTGTTTCATGTGCGTTTAACAGGCTTTTTTACAGCAAATACCTGTCATATGGTCTGACTTTAATTGGCCCTTCAGGGAAACGTTAACGTTTTAATTGCCCATTGGGCAAAACTTTTTTTTTTTTCTCCCAGAAAATTTGTTTTTAAAAAAAGTCCTGGCTGTATAAACCGGTAGAACTCTCAGATACAATGTATCTTTTATTATTATTATATTATTATTATTATTATAAATATTTATACTATATCATTATTAAATATAAAATAATAAAAAATACACTTCCTGCCATTTATTCTCATTCAAAGACCTTAAAACCTGTGCTGGATATTTACTAAATGGGCCCCCCCCCCCAAGCGCGTCCTTAGATAATACTTTCGTCTTTTATATTCCGCAAGTCCTACCAACAACTAACATTAAAAAACCAGGACGCTAAAGATTTTTTAAAAAAAGTTTGTGATTTAGTTTTTTTCTTCCGGTTCGCTTTAAGATGAATCCTTTCAAAAAAAATTGCATCTGGCCCCCAAATAGATAAAAAATGTGAGTTCTGCATCCTGTCTCCCCCCCCAACCCCAACCCCCAATAAACACGGCAGCCAAAGGAGATGGACTTTGCATATCTGTAAGCAGGAAACTAAAGCCATTTTCTATCTTGTTTATTATACGGCGTTCGGGGCCAGGAATATGACAGTTCGCATCGGAAAAAAAAAAGGCAAGATTTCACGAATAAGAAAGCGGAGTTTATACAAATAGACAAACGCTGTTTATGCTTAAGAAGAAAACGCAACTTAATACCGTGTTTTATGCAAATGTTCCTTTGCATCAGGATACAATAATTCAATTCTGTATAAATAGTCTGCGAAGCTTTACGATTTCACATATCACATGTCTGCGTGCTTAAGAATTAACATCTTAAGTGCCGGGGTCGGACGCGCGGCCCAATAGGAATGCGAAGGACGCGGTATGACAATGATTAGGATAAATTAGAAAAAGACATATTTTCTTTAAGAAGAATTATACAGTTTATGCCACGAGAAACAGCTCAGAAATATACAAAGTGGAAACAGTTGTTCGCCCCAAAAAATATTTTTCGATGTTAAGCGAAGAGGACGCAAAGAAACTTTTATTGGGCTGAAAACTCCTACAATAATCCCCCCCCCAAAAAAATAAAAGTACAATAAATCTCGTAAACCACCCACATTAGGAAAAGAAAGAATCCACGGAACACGGAATCCTGCGGAACAAATATTAATATTGTTTTAGAGTTTTCTGATACAATGTAACGGTTAACTGTATTCCGGAGTAAATCGCAGTAAAATCACTTAAAAGAATGTCGAAAAACTCGTATGGTTTCTGTAGCTGTTAATTTCCTTCCCCGAAGACCGTTCTTGGAGGAAAATATATCTATTAAAAATAAAAATAGGTATAGCGTGTTCGCCCATTGGCGATCCAATCAATGTTAATAATGTTGAGTGAACCCAGTATCGCTCTTTAAAATAAAACAGATAACCAATTCCCGTGGAATTCAGAGGCAGAGAACGCGCAGATTCCTCCGATCGCGTCTCTACAAACTCTGGGTTTTTTTTTTTAATAATAATTATTTTACCAGGAATCAGCATGAAAGCAGAATACGCCGTCACTCGACGAATTAACCATTCAAAGCGCAGGCTGCAGACCCGGATACGGAAGAGTTAATTGCTAATGATCGATTATTAACCCTTTATTGTGTATTTTAAGAAATGAACGTCTGTATACATCTTCGTTTTCAGTATAGAAGCGTTAAGTTTTAATCATCAATTAACCCTTCGATTTCTATACTGGAGATGAAGATCTGCATATACCTTCATCGTCAGTATAGGAGAGTCAGTTATTAACCCTCCATACCTGACGGGCGCACGGCGACATTATGTTTCCAGCCAGTAATACAAAGTAACGCGAAAACACATAAATTCATTCTAATTAATTAACATCCTCGCATTCATTCTGAGTACATAGTTAGATTGTAAGCTCCTTGACCAGGGCCCTTCTTACTTCTTGTTATGTTATTTCATGTTTACATATCGCGCAGCGCTGCGGAATATGATGGCGATATATAAAACCCCAAATAATAACAGCGATGCTTAGACTGTGGTGGTGTATGCCACTAATGCCTTTGGCATTTGGCAGTGAGTGGGTTAACAGTTACAGTGTCAGACTAATACACACACACATATATATTTTATTATATATATATATATTTTATATATATACACTAACCTGTTATTTTCAGTGTAAATATGAGAGAAAACATCTGATTTCTGTCCAAAGCCTTTAAAAAGTAAAAACCCAGAGGACGGCCGCTCATTTGTTATCATTTTTTTAAATCATTTTTAATCATGACGTGTTTGAGAATGGCTGCAGAAAGTATGGGATTAAAGGGATCGTGTATTTTTGATCCATACATTGGCTCCTCGCTCCCAGATCACATAACCCCAGTTATACAGCCCCTGCTCCCAGAGCTGAATTTTCCAGTCCTGTCTGTTGCGAGCGCCTCTCTTCCGCTGTAGCAGGTTCAGCGTTTAGCGTAACGCGGCCATTAAAACTTGGAGCAGAAAATAAAAGTTTTATCATCCGAACACATGAAAGGATAACGCGGCCAAATCGCTAAAGCGGAAGATTAAAAAGACTTACGCGGAAACGGAGGGTCATCTTAAAACGCGAGTCCCCAATTAAGCTAATTGTTCTTCCTTTACTATTTTTGGAACTGCGCTCGAGAGAGTGTTTTAATTACACAAAAAGGTCGCATTTAACGCTGCTGCATGCGCCGCTATTAACCCCCTGTGCGGTAATTAAAGCAAATGGTTATTTCCACACCAAAAAAAAATGTTTGCGCAGAAGTGCAAATTCCAACAGTTTTGGGGTCATAAGAGAGGATTTATTTTAAACTGGATTTAGTTTAACGCCTCCGCTAATTGAAAGCGGGGTAAAAAAAAATGTAAAAGGGGGCAATTATATGATTTGTTTTTTTTAAAGCTACTGTGCACGGGTTAAACGAGGTCTGGAGAAAGCATCCCCGCTACCAAAGCATAAAGCTTCAATAAATACACGCACACTCTAACAGGCAGAGGAAATTCACGCAGGCAAAACAAACAGACACTTTGAAGTCCACGTTTAAGTGACTTCACGTCGGCGGCCAGAACAGAGCTGCTTATAGGCAGGGCTGGCAATTAGGAGGTTGGCAGCTGACCATCCGGAGAACGGGGTGGCTCCCATACATGCAATGCAGAAGCAGGGAGGCAGATCCCACCGGGGGCAAAACAGGACGCAAAAAAAAAAAAAGAAAAATTTGGCATTCAACGCAAAGGGAGGACACCCACGGAATATAACAAATCGATTCAAAATATACGCAATCAAACGACTCGATAGCCAAAGCTATTGCTTCCTATCCTGGCTTTCAAAGAGTTAATCTTATATGTTTCGATGCAGAATAACAGATAAAACATAGTAAAGCGCGGCTTTCAATTCTCCTTCTGTTCCATCCTTTGAACATAAAAAACCTTGGGGGGGCCATAACTCCGAGTCCTGGGAAAACATCCTTTTTACTAAGGAACCAGCTCTGTACAAGGGGTCTCGCTGAGAGAGGACACGAGACATCCCCGTGATTCCGCCTCCGCTCCCTTTTTTAAGTTTAATTCTTAAGAAAAACATCATTTCTCAGAGTAAAATCTGAGGGCAGACCTTGCACCCAGATGCCCAGATCCTCCAAGAGAACTTGCAGCCTCCTCCCCTGCTCCTGGGCTCTCTCTACAAGCAGGCAGCCAGGCTGAGGAGCAGCAGCAGCATCCTTCATAAGGGTCCTTCATTTGCCATCAATACCAAGCCCTCTCCTGCTACATCAGGGCTGGGAGGGTATCAGCAGACATGCACATGGTTACTTACTGTGGGAGAGCTGGGAGAGCTGCAAGCCTTCACTGCTTCCTCCTCTGTACCATTAAATCCACCATGCACCAGTTCCCAATGGACATCTGGAAGCCTGCTCTGCACTGGCTGCTCAGGATTTGGGCTCTTTTAAACTCACACACGTACCCCATGTGACTGGGGAAGCCACTGGCAGAGAAGGGCTTGAAGAATAGGATGCATCAAGGAGCAGCGTTAAGGATGTGACGCGCGCCCCCTAGCGGAGCTGGCGGGAAGTGCAGCGGAACCTTTTCACTGCCAGGATAACCTGTTGGCAACAATGTATCAAGATGAGGACGATCCTCGGGGCTGCTTTGTTTTTATGTCTTAATCTTTGTGTCTAAACACAGGAGGTTTCAACTGCGCCTCTCATTCATTCATTTTAGGGTATAATGAATGAAGAAATATTAGAACAACAGGTCATAGCGTAAAACTAGAGCATCAGAGGCTGAGATGGAATGGAAGGAAGTTTTACTTTCCTGAGAGGGTGGCAGATAAGTGGCACAGTTTCCCAGCAGAAGTGGTAGAGGGTAATACAGTGAGGGTATTAAACATGCATGGGATAGACATACGGCTCCTGAATCTAAGACAAGACCAACGACTGATTAAGGTTTGAGTCTTTACAGCAGGAGAAACTAGACAGGGGCCGGATGGGGCCGATCTGGCGGGAGGGTCTGGGTTTCTATGTTCACTAATGAGAGAGTGACTGCCAGCTGAAGTGGAGACAGGTCTCTGAGAGGTAAGAGGGAGATGGGCAGAGTCTGTACTGTAGTATGAGTCACTAGGAGAATATATACATGACAATTCAAAAGTTTGGGGTCACTTAGGAATGTTCTTGGTTTTAAATAACCTCCTTAAAATAACATGAAATTGATCAGAAATCCAGCACAGAAGGGGTTAATGTTGCTGACTTTTATTGGAATCTCTTCATAGCTGTACAGAGACCCTTTATCACTCCCATCACTCCTGTGTTCCAATTGCACGTTGTGTTCACTAATCCAGGTTTATGTCTAAAAGGCTAATTCATCATTCATTCATCCTTTTTCAAATATGTAACAGCTATTAATTCCCTTGGAAATAACAAGTGACCCCAAACCTTTGAACAATATGTATAGTGTTAGTGTGTGTTCATGTATGTTGTTGGATAGTGTGTGCATGTGTATAACAGTGTGGTATTAGTGTATGGCGTTGTGTGTGTTACATGGTGTTAGCATGAGTGTGCATGTCAGCATATAGTGTTAGAGTGTGTATTGGTGTGTGGTGTTAGCATGTATGTGCATGAGCATATGGTGTGTTACTGTAAGGTGTTAGATTTGTGAGCATATGATGTTAGGATGTGTGTGTCTGCTATTGTATGATGTAAGAGTGTGTAAGTGTATGTTAGTGTATGGTGTTAGTGTGTGTGTGTCAGTGTATGGTGTTAGAGTGTCAGTGGGGTTGGGAATGTTTTTTGAAACCATCAGCCTTTGGAACTCAGAGATTCCAGAGATGTGGACGTGAAGATGTTATTTTTAAGACAAAAATACCAGATGGCGAATCTTTTGTTTTTGATTTTTCCTTGACAGTCCATATAAACATGTGCGGGTTCTATAAATGTGGATGTTTTTACACAACACATAGTCTCAAATTGCCCCAAAAGTATTCCTGTGTGTGGGGGCAGGGTGGATAAAATTCTAAGGTTTAAGGTAATATCTAAGGGTTCAGGGTTTCCAGGCCCTGAGTAAAAAGGTTTAAGGCACATCTTTGGGATCATTTTAAGAGAAACCATATCTTAATAAATCTGCATATAACCCTTCTCCTACTCAAACCCCTACAACAACTGCCTGAACCAATCAGCAATTTAATGATAATTTAATGGGGAGGAATAATCCTGCAGATTATCCTATTCTAGCTCCTCCTATAGGATTTACAGAAAATAGATAAAAAAAATGTCAGATCTGCTTTTTTTGTTTTATTTAAAAAAAATATATATATATTTCTTGGATTCCATGACTGTTATTATCTTTATATGAATCTATTCGTGTTCTTAACTGAATAAAGGTGGCTTTGAGTCTCACAAACCAGCCCACCTTACATCGGTAAGCATGTTACCACGCCGGAGGAATGTAGCCCACCGTACTTCCGCAAAGGGCGTGGCCACAGCGCTCCACAGGGACAGCCTCTCCCCCGTTCCTACAATCGGTGAAGAGAGGGTGCTCAGAGACTCCGCCCTTTTGCAATAGAGCTGCAGGAGGCCCGGTTAACGGAGCTGAAACCGGCGAGAAGCGGACGAAGAAAGAAGACAGAAGAACCAGAAGAGGCAAGAGAAGAAGCAGATCTAAGGGAAAGGAGATGGGACATGGAAGCGGTCAGCGGAGAAGGTAGAGAGACATGAGAGAGAGCGTGAGGGAGAGGGAGTGAGAAAAAAACAATCCCTGTATGTTCCTCATATTATATATAATATACTCTCCGGCCGTATAACTAATCCCGTCCTTATAACCCGTTATATCCCTATATATTCCTCATATTATATATTATATACTCTCCGGCCGTATAACTAATCCCGTCCTTATAACCCCTTATATCCTGTATATTCCTCATATTATATATTATATATTCTCCGTCTGTATAACTAATCCCGTCCTTATAACCCGTTATATCCTGTATATTCCTCATATTATATATTATATACTCTCCGGCCGTATAACTAATCCCGTCCTTATAACCCGTTATATCCTGTATATTCCTCATATTATATATTATATACTCTCCCCCGTATAACTAATCCCGTCCTTATAACCCGTTATATCCTGTATATTCCTCATATTATATATTATATATTCTCCGTCTGTATATCAAATCCCGTCCTTATAACCCGTTATATCCCTGTATATTCCTCATATTATATATTATATACTCTCCGGCCGTATAACTAATCCCGTCCTTATTTCCCGTTATATCCCTGTATATTCCTCATATTATATATTATATACTCTCCGGCCGTATAATTAGTCCCGTCCTAATAACCTGTTATATCCCTGTATATTCCTCATATTATATACTCTCCGGCCATATAACTAATCCTGTCCTTATAACCCATTATATCCCTGTATATTCCTCATATTATATATTATATACTCTCCGGCCGTATAATTAATCCCGTCCTTATAACCCGTTATATCCTGTATATTCCTCATATTATATATTATATACTCTCCGGCCGTATAACTAATCCCGTCCTTATAACCCGTTATATCACCGTATATTCCTCATATTATATATTATATATATACTCTTCGGCCGTATAACTAATCCCGTCCTTATAACCCGTTATATCCTGTATATTCCTCATATTATATATTATATACACTCCGGCCGTATAACTAATCCCATCCTTATAACCCGTTATATCCCTGTATATTCCTCATATTATATATTATATACTCATGGCCGTATAACTAATCCTGTCCTTATAACCCGTTATATCCCTGTATATTCCTCATATTATATATTATATACTCTCCGGCCGTATAACTAATCCCGTCCTTATAACCCGTTATATCCTGTATATTCCTCATATTATATATTATATACTCTCCGGCCGTATAACTAATCCCGTCCTTATAACCCGTTATATCCTGTATATTCCTCATATTATATATTATATACTCTCCGGCCATATAACTAATCCAGTCCTTATAACCCGTTTTATCCCTGTATATTCCTCGTATTATATATTATATACTCTCCGGCCGTATAACTAATCCTGTCCTTATAACCCGTTATATCCTGTATATTCCTCATATTATATATTATATACTCTCCCCCCCGTATAACTAATCCCGTCCTTATAACCCGTTATATCCTGTATATTCCTCATATTATATATTATATACTCTCCGGCCGTATAACTAATCCTGTCCTTATAACCCGTTATATCCCTGTATATTCCTCATATTATATATTATATACTCTCCAGCCGTATAACTAATCCCGTCCTTATAACCCGTTATATATCTCTGTATATTCCTCATATTATATATTATATACTCTCCCCCGTATAACTAATCCCGTCCTTATAACCCGTTATATATCTCTGTATATTCCTCATATTATATATTATATACTCTCTGGCCGTATAACTAATCCGTCCTTATAACCCGTTATATCCCTGTATATTCCTCATATTATATATTACATACTCTCCGGCCGTATAACTAATCCCGTCCTTATAACCCGTTATATCCTGTATATTCCTCATATTATATATTATATACTCTCCCCCGTATAACTAATCCCGTCCTTATAACCCGTTATATATCTCTGTATATTCCTCATATTATATATTATATACTCTCTGGCCGTATAACTAATCCGTCCTTATAACCCGTTATATCCCTGTATATTCCTCATATTATATATTACATACTCTCCGGCCGTATAACTAATCCCGTCCTTATAACCCGTTATATCCTGTATATTCCTCATATTATATATTATATACTCTCCGGCCGTATAACTAATCCCGTCCTTATAACCCGTTATATATCTCTGTATATTCCTCATATTATATATTATATACGCTGCAGCCTGTATTTAAAAGCTGATTCCACATCTTTACTGCTCCTTCTGTAAAGAACCCTCTTCAGGTTCATGGCTGATGTGTGAAAGGGCTTCAAGGTCAGGTCGTCAGATGCCCCTGGGAGTGACATTATCTGCAGAAAAGGATGAAGACATTTTCCTCAGCTCCTAGGAAAGATCGACATCAGGGGTGGAAAAAAGGGCACATGAATTTAGGTAATAAAGAGGGACTGGACAAATTAAAGAGGCACGCTTGGCAGGTATGCACAGCTTGGTTTACAATCAGCCATTTAGCCGGATCCATGCAGACTGATGTAGCCAATTCCAGGCACTAAACCCGTCCGATACGGACAGATAATCAATCCCTCCATATATCTCAATCAGTCACATTGCTGAGTCCTTGCAGAGGGGGTCGCGTTATTTAGAGCCGTTTACTGGCTTCACGCGGCTTTTATTGTTTTGTTGGATTGGTTATTTATGGCCATTTATCAGGATTATTATTCAACTCCAATTTATAAGACTTTGCTCTTTATAACTTGGTTTAAAGCATTTATATATTTGTGAAACATGTTGTACAGCACTACGGAATATGATGGCACTATATAAAACAATAAATAATAGTAATAATAATAATTTCCTCCTTATTGAGTTAAATGCATTATCGAGAGAGTATAAACAGATTGCCCTCTCTCCTCCCCCCTGTTGCCCCTCTCTCCCCCCTGTTGCCCCTCTTTTCTAGGAGGTCAGAATGTTTGCTGGGTATGAGGGTATCGCAGGGTTCTACTGCCCTAAAAGCCCCGATAATGTGTATAGAAACAGCAGGAAACTGCTTTATAAATGAAACGGGGTAAATTAAACCCATTATTCTTCTTCTTAATGCCCCACTCAGTTACACAAATACCCTCGCCCCAGCCATGCCTCTTACCGCACCCACTAAAGTAAATTTTCGGGACTATTGTGTATATAAATGTTGAATACTTAATGTACTTAAAATACTTATTTGGGTATATTTTTTTTTAGTAGTGTAACCTGACATCATCATTTCCATGACAGGGTGGTAGATAAGGGAACAGCTTCCCAGCAGAATTGGTAGAGACTATTACAGTAAGGGAATTGAAACATGCATGGGATAGACATACGGCTCCAGAAGACGAGACCGAAGACATTATTATTATTGTTTTATATTGCGCCATCATATTCTGTAGCGCTGTACAATGGTTTGAGTCTTTACAGCAGGAGTAACGGGTGACCGAATGGGGCCGATCTGCATAAAGAAAAGTATAAGACTCTAGATATGGGGGTGACTTGAATATTGGGTTCATTTCAGTTCATTATATGGAAAAGGGTTAGGGGGTAAGAGTGATGGGAGTTGAACGTCTCCCGAAGGGGATGGAAATCAGCGAGATAAGTAACACGTGATGCTACGTGCTCAACGACAGGAAATAAAGGTGGAATTACACGCGTGGAGGTAAAGGTCACCGAGCAAATGAAATGCGACTTCATTATTTCTGGGTTATTAGCAGTTTGAAGATTGCAATAAATGTAAACATGAATTAAATAAACCAATAAAAGAAATATTCACCAGAATTCTGAATTCACAGCATGCATTAAAAATCAGGACCTGGAGCGCGTTATGTGAACTGTTCAGCTTTCACTGTTTCTGGGAAATACAAAATGCAGAAAATTTATATTTTTATCACTAGTATCAAATTAAAAATCTGTTTATAAAAATATTGTGTTTTCTTCTTTCCCCCAGTTGTAGTTTTCCCCCCTATAATATTCTGTTTTCAGGCAGCTGCATATCAGCCGTTTGTATGATTCTCGCTCTGTTATCTGTGTAAACACCCCAACTCCTTATCATACTGCCTGTGGGGAACAATAGAATGGCTCAGTCTTAATCACCCAGCTGGACACTCTCCAGCTATGGACGTGTCGTAGACAGAAAGACTTCAATCCTTTAGAGAGAATTCACAGAAGGGCCGCTAAAATGACACATAGCCTTACCAACAAAACACACTCGGAAAGACTGAGAAACCTTAAGACGTTCATCTTAAAGAGTGACGGCTCAGGGGAGACATGATGGAAACAATGAAAAATATCAAAGAATTACATAAAGACCCATCCGGCCCCCGTCTAGTCGCCGTTTCTCATGCTGTAAAGACTCAATCCTTAATCAGTCGTTGGTCTCGTCTTAGATTCAGGAGCCGTATGTCTATCCCATGCATGTTTAATACCCTCACTGTATTACCCTCTACCACTTCTGCTGGGAGGCTGTGGTGTAATTATTGTCTGAAGGTGCAATGCTCTGCTTCTGTACTTGACACAATGTATGGTTGCATGAATGGTGCATTACCAGCGATTCTAACACAACATACATGAACTGGTGCCACCTGATTGAAAGTCATCCTCAGTGGAGAATTTAGGGGAGGGTGGTCCGTCCCAGAGGTGGAGGATGTCAGCACTGAAGCTGCACCCAGCACCTTATGCAAAAGTGCAACGGACTGGAAGAGCTTGTCAGCTGCAAATCAGACAAAAGACAGAAGAACAAAAGAAGCTGCAGGAAAGAGCATGAATGAGGGTAAGCAAGAGTGAATGTGTGAGTAAGAGTTTGATGGCAGTTATGCTGTACCACCGTCAATGTCTCACTCAGTACATAGTGAAAAGAGATATGCTGTACCACCATCAATGACTGGCTCAGTATATAGTCATGGGAGTTTACTGTATCCCCGTCAATGTATGACTCAGTGTATAGTAATAGCAGTTATGCTGAACCGCCATCAGTGTCTGGCTCAGTATATAGTGATAGAAGTTATACTGTACCACAGTCTGTGTCTGACTTAGTATTTAGTGATGGAAGTTATACTGTACCAGAGTCTGTGTCTGGCTCATTATATATTAACAGGAGTTATGTACTACCATGATTGTATGGCTGAGTATATAATAACAGTTATGCTGTACCACAGTCAATCTCTGACTCAGTATATAGTGCTGGGAGTTATGCTGTACCACCATAGGTGTCTGGCTCAGTATATAATAACAGTTATGCTGTATCATATTAAATGTCTGACTCAGTATTTAGTGATGGAAGTTATACTGTACCAGAGTCTGTGTCTGGCTCATTATATATTAACAGGAGTTATGTACTACCGTGATTGTATGGCTCAGTATATAATAACAGTTATGCTGTATCATGTCAATGTCTGGCTCAATATACAGTGATGGGAGTTATGCTGCACCAGCATCATCGATTGGCTCAGTATATAGTAGTGGGAGTTATGCTGTGCCGCTGTCAGTGTGCGGGGGGATGCCAAATATAGAATCAGTCCGGGAGTCAAGTACTCTAGGTACGCCCCTTGTCATCCTGTCCAGTGCATGTGAATGAATGTAATGAATTACTTTCCCCGTGTAATATGTATTCTGCAGAGAGGATCTCATCAGTCTCTCCGACCTCTTCTCTTTAATCAGGTATGAGAAGTGGGATTTTCCTAAGTGTAATCCTGTGTGTACCAGCAACCCAGAGCGCATTGATACCATTTCCATAAAATGATAATATCAGTCACAGCAATTGGATCATTCTGATTACCTCTGGCTTTCCACCGACACGAAGAACCATTTGGCTGATATCTCCAGACACCTCAAGGTCACCGTGTGCTGTGATCAGCGTCAGCCCGTGAATGTTACCCAGGGCTCCGGGTATACGAACGCCGGCCAAGACAGAGGTCCTAGGCGGCGAGATCATTTTACTTCTTTATTATACTCATTATATCAAATTTGTGTTCATGACAATTTTCTAAATAAAATGTAAAAAACAGTTTCCAGTCTGAAACATACCATACCTCCCAAGAGTCCCGTTTTTTGCGGTAAAGTCCCTCTGTTCAAGACCCATTGTCTTGGTCAGTGGGGATTAAGGGGTGGTTGAGGAGAGATCTCACCGGACCAGCCCTGGGAGAGGTAAATGTGGGCACTTCATGATGCTATGAGCACTCAAAGGTGACTCTTCCGGTAAGGTGGGCAGGTGGCGATGACATGATGGTGGGGGGGCATACTGTGACTTGCACATACAGAATGCAAAGTGAGTTTCTGCAAGAAGAAAAGTCTTATTTTCGCTGCCATTGGCGACAAGCTTATGTTGTTGGGAAGGCAATGTGTTTTAACTGCCCTAGCCATGTGTTACTGTCCGTACTGCCACTACTGGGGTCTGATGAAACAGACTAGGGCTGTGCAGAGCCTATGAGAGGTTGCATCCAAGGGCATGCTAAGGTGGGAGCGCTGCGGGTGGACACTGTGACGGGGCCGGGCTAGCCGGCTCATATGTTCGTGTGACGTGTAGCTGGGTCACGGAACGCTTTTGTGTCCGGTTCCGTATACCGTGACCCGGTAATATATTATATTGTGTTTATTGTGTAACCGGCCCGGAGACTGATGTGGCTGCAGCTCCAAAGAGACAATCAGGTAACCCGGCTGGGGCTCTTAATCAGCCAGCACAGCCCTGTCGGCCCCGACGGCCCCCGCACTACAGGGGGGATAACACAGGTGGGGGAACCCATTGTATCCCTTAATCCCCTCACCTGATACATCCCCTGTATATTGATGGGAGTTGTGATGGGATGTGAGTGATGGGATTGGGGGTTGGGTTCGGTGTTCATTGAATTGAGATTTTATAAAGTTCTGTGTGTTTGTAAATAAAGTTCTTGTTTTACTACGAATGGTGGTCTGGATGATCCGTGGATAGCTGAGTGCGATCCGTATGAGGGACTGACTGGTGATTCCTCAGCCCTCAAACAGGGGTCCCAGCCTTGGGTACGGTGACCCTGTAACAGACACTCTACCCAGACGCCTGGTAACCGTTCCGCCCAGCGGGTCACGTAACGTGTGAGAGCGCGAGCTGCAGTGAAGACAGGACTCTGCATGAGGTAACAGTGATGAGGAGTGGGGGACAGAGAGCTGCGGTGTTAGAGTGAGTGTGCGTTACTGTATGGTGATAGAGTGTGCATGTGTAGCATGTGTGTGGTGTCAGCATGCGTGAGTATTTGGTGTTGACAAATGTGTTAGCATGTGTGAGTGTATGCTGTTAGCATGTGTGAGTGTATGCTGTATGGTGTTAGAGTGTGCGTCTATGCTAGTCTATAGTGTTAAAATGAGTGTGTATTAGTGTCAGTATGTGTGGGTGTTAGTGTGGAGTCACCGCATGGTGTTAGAGAGTCAGGGGTGAGCCTAGCGTTAGTGGTGGAAGGGAGAGGAGAAAGATAGTGTGTGTGTACATGTGTAAGTATTAGAGTGAGTTTGTATGGCAAATACATACTGTATCCAGGGACTTCCCTAGGCTCACCCTTGGCTGGTTTTATGCAGAGCACACTGGAGGCTGGGGCTGTGCAGAGAATGAATGAATGGGGGAGTTTTAGTTCATTACATTGGATTTTAAATAAACTGTATGCACACTTAGCATATTTCTATCACTTAAAGGGATCGTTAAAGGTCCTTTTTTATCAGATGTCTTCATGGTATACTGTGATGCCACACTTTTACTTTATTTTACAATAAATGACATCATCGATTGCATCCAACGCATCAGAACCTGCCCGTACCTGGGGGATCCCCAGTTACATGCCGGGGCACGAGGACCTGTCGTTAAACCAAAGCGCTGGGGACTTTTTGATCCAGATGACATCTAGTAATCAGACGGAACGTTTCCAGGAGGGACGGGGAATATTCTCCGCTCCATTCTTTGCTCGGTCTGTCTCAGAACCCCACACAATTATTTTAGGTTTCCTTTCACGTTCCAGTCTTTGGCGCTTCTAATTGGAAAGCTCATCCGGACACCCACTGCCCTTTCAATATCTGACGTTTCTTGATTCGACTTGACACCTTCTTCTCTTCTAAGTACTTCTCTTCTTTCATCGTAAATTCTTCCAATTTGAACTTTAATAACCGGCGCGCGGCGAATGGGAATTGAGGAGACTTTTCCATCACTCCTGAGCGCTTCCAGATCCTGAAAGGTTGGTGGAGTGAGTGACAGCGCAGCTCGAGGTGTCATCAACCAGAAGACGGAGCGCTCTATTGTCGAGAAGAACTTAATGTGATCGTACAACGGCGTGAACCGGAGTCCCAGGGGACGCCTCTTACAAAGTGACTTTCAGCCGGGCGCACGCTCGCACCTTCTCAGATTCTGCGGGGCTAATTTACATTCGAATAGCTTGAAACAAATCACGGCTGACATGTAAATATCAGCGAGCGAATGTTCCACGTAGACTGACATGAAATTAAAAGCTGGAAAATTCCGTCAACAGAGCAGAAAGGCAGATGTTTCTAAAGGAAAGGTCACTCTCCCTCTTACATCGCAGAGCGGTGGAGTGGGAAGCCGCCCGGCGATTGATATGTTTATACCGGTCTAATGAGTTGCCGGCACGACGGACGACGCTTGTTTTTTTGTTTGTGAAGGTAAAAGAAACATTTCGGCGCTGCAGACGCTTTCGCCAAACATCACTCGCCGAAGCAGAACTTCTAGGAGGGCCGAGCCGGTGGAGCCGAGGCCGCGTCGTCTAAGTGGTGGGCTTCTCTGTAACGTGGGAGACGTTTTACAACCTATAGGAAGTTCCTGCCGAAACGCGTTGCCTCTTCGTCTCTCGCCCAGCTGAACAACGCCATATCGCCCTTCTGCCGGCAGATATGGCGTCATCCGGCCCCCGTCTATTCTGTCCGTTTCTCCTGATGTAAAGACTCAAACCTTTATCAATGTAGTCTTAGATTCACGAGCCATACACCTATCCCATGCATGTTCAAATTCCCTTACTGTATTAACCTCTACCACTTCTGCTGGGAGGCTGTTCCATTTATCTACTACCCTGTCATGGAAAGACCTGGGCCCTCTCGCCGGATTCTACCGGTATAATCTTAAAATGTGGTAATGTTTTTGTGAATGTTCATTCACCCTTCCTATAACAACGCTACAGTATCTGCTGGCGCTATATATATAATGTAATATTACCTGTATCCCAGTTACTATTATACTCTGGAAAAGCTGCTTTGGCTTTTCTGCTCCATCCAATTTCCACCTGTGAAGAGCCGGGATTTACACTCAAACATTGATCTGTATAAAAGGTTTTGTTCTTATTGATTAACGCCATCACGGGAAACCTTGCCTTTCATGCCTCCGATTTTAAATATTACAGGCTGAGCGAGGATTTCCCTGCAGAGTATCCGCTCGGTATCCGCGTTCCAGGACATGTCTGGGGAACGCAAAGATTATGTCGCTTTATATAGTTTGTAACACAATTACTAAACTCATCTATAGAGCCACACGACACGTCCGCCTCCCCAGAGAAACCCGCAACTTCATTACTCCGCGTAGTGTACACTACCAATCACTGCATGCATGCACACTCCCTTCCACCAATCACTGCATGCATGCACACTCCCTTCCACCAATCACTGCATGCATGCACACTCCCTTCCACCAATCACTGCATGCATGCACACTCCCTTCCACCAATCACTGCATGCATGCACACTTCCTTCCACCAATCACTGCGTGTACTCACGTATCCTCACCAATCACAGCGTGCACTCACGTATCCTCACCAATCACAGCGTGCACTCACGTATCCTCCACCAATCACAGCGTGCACTCACGTATCCTCCACCAATCAAAAATTGCCCCAAGCAACTAATCTGTGCCATCTTCGCAACAAGGCAGCCTGTCAGCTCCCCCAAACAGCTCTGGGGATTATTACTGTATACAGAGCTGGGGGTTATATTACTGTATACAGAGCTGGGGGATATATTACTGTATACAGAGCTGGGGGTTATATTACTGCATACAGCGCTGGGGGGTTATATTACTGTATACAGAGCTGGGGGATATATTACTGTATACAGAGCTGGGGGTTATATTACTGTATACAGCGCTGGGGGGTTATATTACTGTATACAGCGCTGGGGGGTTATATTACTGTATACAGAGCTGGAGGTTATATTACTGTATACAGCGCTGGGGGTTATATTACTGTATACAGCGCTGGGGGGTTATATTACTGTATACAGTGCTGGGGGTTATATTACTGTATACAGCGCTGGGGGGGTTATATTACTGTATACAGCGCTGGGGTCTATATTACTGTATACAGCGCTGGGGGGTTATATTACTGTATACAGCGCTGGGGGGTATATTACTGTATACAGCGCTGGGGGGTTATATTACTGTATACAGAGCTGGGGGGGTTATATTAATGTATACAGAGCTGGGGGGGTTATATTAATGTATACAGAGCTGGGGGGGTTAGATTACTGTATACAGCGCTGGGGGGTTATATTACCGTATACAGCGCTGGGGGGGTTATATTAATGTATACAGAGCTGGGGGGGTTATATTAATGTATACAGAGCTGGGGGGGTTATATTACTGTATACAGCGCTGGGGGGGTTATATTACTGTATACAGCGCTGGGGGGTTATATTATTGTATACAGCGCTGGGGGGTTATATTACTGTATACAGCGCTGGGGGGGTTATATTAATGTATACAGAGCTGGGGGGGTTATATTACTGTATACAGCGCTGGGGGGTTATATTACTGTATACAGCGCTGGGGGGGTTATATTAATGTATACAGAGCTGGGGGGGTTATATTACTGTATACAGCGCTGGGGGGTTATATTACTGTATACAGCGCTGGGGGGGTTATATTAATGTATACAGAGCTGGGGGGGTTATATTACTGTATACAGCGCTGGGGGGTTATATTATTGTATACAGCGCTGGGGGGTTATATTACTGTATACAGCGCTGGGGGGGTTATATTAATGTATACAGAGCTGGGGGGGTTATATTACTGTATACAGCGCTGGGGGGTTATATTACTGTATACAGCGCTGGGGGGGTTATATTAATGTATACAGAGCTGGGGGGGTTATATTACTGTATACAGCGCTGGGGGGTTATATTACTGTATACAGCGCTGGGGGGTTATATTATTGTATACAGCGCTGGGGGGTTATATTACTGTATACAGCGCTGGGGTTTTTTTCCCACTGGGACTATCCTTTTAATTCCAAACCACTCATAAGTACCTGATTATCTTGAGTCTATCAAGTTAGCAGGTCAGATGGCCAAATCTATGACTCAAATTTGCATTTTTTGACCCAAAACATAAAACTATTTAACATGTCAGAAAAAAAATGATTTTAGCCATTTCATTAAATCCCACTCAAGGTCAGGAGTCCAGGTCAGGAAGCAGAGTCCAGACTATAAGAAGCATTTTTTTATTATTTTATTATTGCGTTATATTTATCATTCATGTTATTATCCTTTAGGATTTTTTTGTGTCATTTTTTGGGGGACATTTACTTGTTTTTATCTCAATGCAATTTAGACTTTTTTTGTTTTTCCTTTGGTCATAAACTTTTTTATTGATTTTATTTTTCTGCCCTGACACTCCGAACAAGGACGGGGGAACGCTGGCTTTTTTAGAAGGAAGATTTTAATGGATATCGTGCGTCGGAAACCTTTATTTTATGTTCATAAAACAGTCCGGCGCGGAAGTGCTTGTCAAAAAGTAATCTACCCGTTATTTACACCGCTAACAATGGCAGTAAAAATATACAATGCAGATATATATCTTATTTATCATTAACGGGCCGCTGCATGGAAGTGAATTAAAGCTCTCTTGTTATTAACTCCTTGCCGTCAGGGGTGAAATTCTTTAGAGTAAAAAGAAAAGTAAATATCCACAAAAGTGTCTAAATGAATTAAAATGACTAATTTCTTTTCTTGAAGTTATTATTCTTTGGCATTTGGATTTTGAAACATAGTTTTTTTTTGCTACATCTTGAAAAAATGTAACAGTTATAATTTTAGGAGGGGAGGGGAGATAAAAGACATATGGAGCCATGGAATGGAAACACGTGACGGCTTCTAATGTGCGTGTTTACCAGTGACCTTCACCATCATGGCGAGGACTCCCAGCAGAGGTGGTAGAGGGTAATACAGTGAGGGTATTAAACATGCATGGGATAGACATACGGCTCCTGAATCTAAGACGAGACCAACGACCAATTAAGGTTTGAGTTGTTACAGCAGGAGAAACGGGCGACTAGACGGGGGCCGGATGGGGCCGATTTGCTGGCGGGTTCTATGTTTCTATCGGACCGCTAGAATCCTGTGATCAAGAGAGTTCTACTAAGTTTCGGTGCGAACCCCAAGACCAATAGTCAAGCAAATCAGTCCCGATAAGCCTGTGGTTCCTTTTAGTGATCCGATGTTCATATAATATGTAAGCATTAAAGAGCTCGTGGATACTTTCTTCAGTTTTTGAAGATTTTTATCGTTTAATGATGTATATACAAAAAGAACAAATTTTCTACCTATTGTCCGCCTAGGATGACTATGATGTCACAGGCGGTTTAGAGATTATGGTGGGGTTTTTTAATGCCTGGACCCCATTGAGAACAATACCATGTCTATTTAATATATTTAGAATGTTATGAAGCCATAGAGAATGTTACAGGGTCACCGTACCCAAGGCTGGGTCCCCCTGTTTGAGGGCTGAGGAATCACCAGTCAGTCCCTCATACGGATCGCACTCAGCTATCCACGGATCATCCAGACCACCATTCGTAGTAAACCAAGAAGAACTCTCTTTATTACAAACACACAGAACTTTATCCAATCTCAATGCAATGTGTACCGAACCCAACCCCCAATCCCATCACTCACATCCCATCACAAATCCCATCAGTATACAGGGGATGTATCAGGTGAGGGGATTACAGAATACAATGGGTTCCCCCACCTGTGTTATCCCCCCTGTAGTGCGGGGGCCGTCTGGGCAGACAGGGCTGTGCTGGCTGATTAAGAGCCCCAGCCAGATTATAGGATCGTCTCTCTGAAGGCTGGGGCTGAATCCACATCAGTCTCTGGGCCGGTTACACAATAAACACAATATAATATATTACCGGGTCACGGTATACGGAACCGGACACAAAAGCGCTCCGTGACCCGGCTACACTTCATATTTTGAAATTGGTCTTATCACCATAGCAACCATGTTATGGACCAACATAAGCCCCATTATATTTGATACATTGTATTCTGTTACCTTTTATTTGCATTTACAACCTGAAAACCAACAATCGTAGAGAATTTTCTCCCCAAATATCTTATGGCTCGACTGTATCATTTTCTGTCGCTACCTCATTTTACATCTCAATAAATCTTTTTTATTATTATTTATTTTTTTAAACAAAATAAATCTGCAGCTATTTTAAGATAAAACTTCACACCCACAGACTAGAAAGAAAAAAAAAAATACACACACAAGAAAGAATTTCACCCCCGGCAGGGGATTTGTGTAAACGCGGCAGCGTATTTTATTAAGTGAACTTTCCTAATATATCGCTTGGCGCGGCCGCTACCGTCACATCCCAGGATCCGTGGGGACTGCCTCTAATTCTATGGATGGGGGGGAGTGCATCTGGATCAACAGCGAGGTTGACCTTGACTTTTGTTCCACCTAAATTATTATATTACTATGTGATGTATCCGGGCGCAACGATGTATCACGCGACTAAATGTGAATCCTGCTAAATCATCTACCACTTCCGCTGGGAGGCTGTTCCACTGACTTATTAAGGTTTGAGTCATTACAGCAGAAGAGACTAGATGGACGGAATGGGTCTCGACCTGCCAGCAAATTTTATGTTTCTAAGTAGATTGCCGATACCACAAGTTACAGATACATTGATGGAACTGCTGCTCCAAATATTGTCAGACGGCCGTCTCTGCAGTTCTCGGCACAGCAAAGTTTTGCAAAACGGATCCTCTTTTTACTTAATTAAAGTATTTTTCCTGCCGGCTGCTCCCCCTCCTTCTGATTTTAGTATCAATTTATTAGATTTATACCTGCTGCACGGGCTCCTCTCCTGACAAGCGAAATAAATTAGAATAATAATCTATAAAACAAACAAAAAGGTTTCGAGCACTAAAGCTGCCAATCGGCGGATATTTCTGCAGGACGTTTTAAGAAGCCTTCGGAGATAGTTGGGTTTCCAAGTTCAGCTGCGGAGGGGAGTACCGAGCTCCGGCCCGCTGCAACCAAAAATCGAGGGTTTTATATTAAAAAGGCCCTGCCTAATGTATAGATCATAAAAAGGTTTTAATGTATAGATCAATTATTGAGATCTGTTCACCGCTTTAAATGTGTTTTTTTACAAGGTCATTGGAGACGTTCTTGGAGCAGAAGCTCATCAGGGTCACAGAAGTCAGCGAAACTGCAGCTCCCCTGCCAACTCTCTCTTTGGTGAACTCACCCTATTGCGTGTCGGCATTACCTGAGCTCAGCAGATACTGAGAAAACATGAATGCTAAGCGTTGATAGGAAAAGACAACTTTCTTCACCATTTTCTGCTCGACCTTAGCAGTCTCTGATTAAGAAATAATACAGGAGAGCATTTCAGGGAATGCTGCAGCGTTGGGGTCTTTAGGACCCCTGTGGTTTGTGGGAACATTCAGGAAATTCTGTTGCCAAATCAAGCAACTTTCATCCTCCTGCGTAACCGAGAAAACTGTCTGAAAAGTGTGTTCATTCACTTTTGCCCTTCCTTCTTGCCCCATTAATAGCTGGCATTGTGCACACGGCCCTAAATCATCACGTCCGAGGCTCCCGTGGATCTGCCGGCTCCAATCCCAAGACGCACGCTCGCTTCGATCTGTTCACGAGGCAGGTTGACAGCATGGGCATCTGCAGTAGGGGGCAAGTGGGGGTACTTTATAATACCCCCCAACCTCCCCCGGGCAACACTACTCTATTCTGCCTGCATCTCATGCCTTGAATAGGGCATTCATTTTGTCCTCTGGGACATTTTTCTGACTCAAGCAGTTTATATATGCGGATATCTGTGATAATAGCGTTGCACGCTGGAAACAATCTCTAAAGCTGGAGGCTCATGCGCCGTCCACTAAAACAACGCGGGAAGAGAACAGGAAGATGACTCTACAACAGGGGCGTCCAATGCGCGGCCCTCCAGCTGCTGCAGGACTACATCTCCCATACCCCTCAGCCAGGCCCTTAGCTGAAAGAGCATTATGGGAGATGTAGTCCTGCAGCAGCTGGAGGGCCGCACGTTGGACGCCACTGCTCTACAAGATAAACGCAATACATCCCTATCATGCTGTTTTGTGGGAAACAATAGAATGGCTCAGTCTTAATCACCCAGCCAGACTCTGTGACTAATGAAAGTCAATGAAGGAAGGGACTTCATTAGCATCGCCATAAAGCATCAGCTCAGTGCGGTGTTTGAGCCGGGAAAGTCACCCAAAATATCCCATGACTGACAGCGACGGCGGCTCCAGGTCTGCAGATACAAGACGAGTAAAAGTTTAGAAACGACTGAAAACAAAGTTACTTTAGTAAAAAATAACATTAAAAACAAAAGGTTATTACCAGCCACTGATACAAATTAACATTTTAGAATGTGGAGAACATCAGACTTTCTCCTAATGAATAACGTTAGGATTTTCTTCGTTTTTATCCTGTATTCTGAACGTTTCCCTCCAGCTGTTGCGATGTCTCTTTGCGTGTCTTTGTATTATGAGCTAATAAAGTCAGACCGGTGTAATTATTAGTAATTTATCGCAATAACATTTTCACATGTTCCAGTCGCTATAAATTATTAAAAAAAAAAAAAAAAAAAAAAAAAAAAAAAGGGACACGTGAAATGTGTCAGATCAGGGGAGGAAAAACAAGCCTCTGGGGAGATAAGTAACCTTTCGGCTTTTATTAAAACAATCATAAAATGTTCTGTTTTTTTACAGTAGGTCGGCTGCCACGTTCCACGCCGACCACGAGAGAATCTTTACTTATTATATTTAAAGTAAATTCTCCTCAAATATGATTTCAAAGAAAAAAAAAGGACGGGGGTTGGTTGAGTCATCGTGAAATTTATTTTACTAATGAATGCAATTACCTTTAATTCCCAAGCGGCGCATGGACTTGTTGCTGTTTTTTTTTTTTAGAAAGATCATTGTGAAAATAGGAATAGAGTTTGGGGAAAAATGGTCGGGGGAGGGGGAAGAGGGGGCAATTACTACCCGGGCCTGTCCAAATTGATCAAACAGAGGCAGTAGCTCAGTGGGGTCGTGTAGCAAGAGTGTGTTTTAGTGTGTATTAGAGTGAGCGCGTATGTTACGGGGGGGGGGGGTCAGGGGGACAACTTGGCTTTAGCTTCCCTCTAGGCCGTAAGGAAACAGCCCTCTTTGGTGGTTGGGGGTGTTAGGTCCTTATGATCCAAATCTCATGCCCCCAACATTTCCGTTGTCCAGATCGGGACACTTGTGTTGGGAGTGTGGCCGACAGTGTTGAGGGAACATGGATGCACTCAGGGGAGAAGCGGTTGGGGCTCCTGCCCACCATAATCAAAGAGCCAGCTTGTGGTGCTTAGCAAATATCCAATGAAAAACGTAATACCCGGGAGAGATGTAATCTAGAACGTTGGGACACACGGATTGTCACACCGGTGCCGACATGTTTGGGTCGTTAGGAGTATCGGTTATACATTCTACATACTGCAGGGGGCAGCACTTCTCACTTGTCAGCCACGCGTCCAATCTATATGTCCTGGAATAAATTAGGAATGTAGTCGGTCAGGAGCTCCGCTTCCAGGGATACACAGAACATTTTCACCTTCAAATGTTCATTTTAAGGAAAAAAGGTAATAGCTAAAGATATATAAAGAATGAAAGAATGAAAGAATGAAGTGTTTTTTAGAATGAAAGGAATGCGGTGAGCGGGAAGACGCACAGCGATGGCGTTGAAATGTTCTCCAAGATCGATTTACTTGTCTCTGATTACTCTGATGTAACTGCTGCCCCCCCCATAACTTTTCTCTCCTTACATTGATGACATTTTCTTGCTTAAAACAGCATTTGTAGTTAAATTACTGAAATTCCTCGAACAATATATTCGGCGACCGGCGGCTTCTCGCAGCAACGTGAATTTCAATTTTCTAGATGTTAATGAAATCATAAAAGCAATCAGTTTGTGACAGACTCCGACATCACAACTGCAAATAGAAACAATTTCAGAGATGCGTTTAGGCTCCATCCCCAAATAGCAATCGGCGGCCGCGTTCCTCCGCTCCACGGCGGGCAGAGAATGACCGGCGATGACATATCGGGCGAAGAGAAACCCGCGCCGGTGATCGGGAATTTCAAAAGCAGGCAGTGTATTAATGAACTCAGATGATACCAAAACTCATCTGAACGCCAAAGACGTCTTTCTCATCCAGCAGACATGTTTGTGTTCACATGTAGATTGCGTGTGCGACCCATGAAGTTGACAGGGTAGGCACACCTAAGAAAGGGTTAAATTGTATAATCCATAATACAAAAGAGACAAACTCTATGTAAAAAAATAAAATGTATGCCAAACTTTTCTCATCTCTAGCGCACCCCATCACCCTTATTTATTTGATTTTGTATGTGATGTGGGGTTAGCATTGGGGGGGGAGCTGGTGACATCACAGTCACTGATTGTAAGCAGGGATCAGACATTTGTTACAGCATGCTAGTTAGCTGATGTCTGTTTATTGTACTACGGTAGCAAGCAGCCACATTAGGCTGCCTGCTCCATGGACCGAGCCCTGCCTTAGGATTTTACTTTTTAATTGTTGAAGAAGCTGCTGATTAACTCATTAACTTTAAGAGTCAGACAACATTGTAAACGTAAGACACGTTCTCAATGGACGTCCCGGATGTGCAGTCAAACACACGATCGCCGACAGTCTCTGTTGCACTACATGGAACAATTGCGCATAGGAGACCTTAAGGTGCCAATGTGTTTGTGGTGAGTGACAGACATCCCAGGTCCATTTTGGCAACCACATGCCATGCACAAAGTTGGCACGGAAGGGGTTAAAGCATATAAAAATGACACAGCCGTTGTCACTCCAATAAAAGCTGGCCGTTTAAAAAAAAAAAGAAGTATATACCACGATATGCATGCACATCCTTCCATTAATACCATTGATACTCATTATACATAGCTGCGCATGCACGTCATCCCCACGGCCACATGGTATCATCATCACCGGGGGGGGGTGACCTTTGAATCGGCTGCCGTCTGAATAATGGAATACAGATCTTCAGAAAAGTTTTGTGTCGGACTCCCAGTACCTCGCTGTTGGAGGGTATATAATAACTGCGGTGCTTCATATAACGCGCTATAACTGGCTGTTCCAGTGACCGCATTTAACCCTTGCCTTACAGCGCCCGAAGCAGTTGCCCCTCTTGCCCCACGGAAGTTACAACCCCGTTGCTAAATAATGTATCAGCGTTCCAAATGCACCAATCTCTCTTAATTAACGTTATTTAACAAATGCCCACCGATCAACCCCCCCACACCCCATATCATACCAGTAATTACTATTTAATGTATAAATTGAAAGGGCGGCCATGTTTTATTAAGCAAAGTGCCGGCCTTTTCCATTAAACAGAAACCACACTTATGGGAATTGTATTATCGCACAATTAGTGTTATTAAAAATTATATTTTACCGGATTTTTTTTCCCTACTCTTTGC